>JASDQU010881198.1:22382-33209 GCA_032191745.1 Picea mariana | reverse complement strand
CGAAAGAGACGTTGAACTGTTCGCCGTCACAGATACACCTTTCTCAGAGTTTAACAGCGAAGAGAGGGACCCGCGTAACGCGTAAAAGTATCATATATGACCAACCAAATCAATAATAATTCTCCGTCAGGAAAGGAAAGAGTATTTTGATCTCTTTGCCGACAAATCTCGTGCTAGGATGGCATGGGATGCGAGCATAGAAATCGTCTCAACTGAATTTTGTTAAAATCTTGTCAATAGTTCCAAGTCCTTTTCAAGGTGGAGTTGGTGGTGAAAAGATTTATTTTGTGATCGGATATTATTTATAAAATTAAAATAAATAACTTTTTAAAATTTTAACTATACTATTTATTAACTTTTAAAAAAAAAAAATATTTTATAAGCTATCTTAAATAGATAATAATTTTTGGTTTTCAGTTTTACATTTATTTTTTGTTTGTTTTATATTCAAATACCTAAATTTGTACCAAAATGATGTCTCCATCGTATATAATTTTCAGTTTTCAGTTATATATTTATTTATTTGTTTTAAATGCTATCACATAAATTTGTATTAAAATGATGTTGCGATTGTATTGTTCAATATAAAAAATAATATGGTTCATATGTCTTTAGTGCTGAAAATAAACAAAATTTCAGCGAGCTTGCCACTATGGCTATAATCCTATTTTTTCTTGAAGAATTACATTAACGTTTGCTACGATATATTTTAATAAATTGATCTAATAATAAATTTATTTTGTAAAACATGTTAAATTAGTTTTAATTGAAAGCATGCTCATTGTGGGTTTCATTTTAAATCTAGTGAGTATGTTTGTTTACTTTTTCCACCATTTTTATGTCCACTTCCTCCATCCCGTGCTAAATTGTCTATTCTTCTTTGTCTTCCTCCAATATCAAACCCACTCACATTTTATGTTGAGCAACCTCAAAATGAGATTTTTTTACTAGTTTTTTCATCATATGAAGTAGTCTATTACATTATGTTTCTAAATGGTTATTTTATCTCTTTTATCGACTCATTAACTATGTTAATTAAGATGGATATGAAAGACTAATTTTATGCAAGGAAGCTCTCATGCATCCTCATCATATACTTGTTATGCAATATTTCACAAAATGTGCAATGACTAGGGAGATTATACTCTCCCATATTTATTATGTTTGTGAATCATTGAGTTGTGCTTGAGATACCAACCACCACAATTCAAGAGCTTGAAGGAATTTTACCACATTGGTAAACATATCGGTCAGTGTTATAGTCTAATGCTCATTCCCATTCTTGCAATCGTGGGTGACCTTAGCTATCAACAAACAAAAAACAAAGGATGTCTAAATTCCCAACGTACTCCCAAAAAATCCCACCTACATCTACAATATTGAATGGTGAGGGAATATGAAATTGAGCTGCATTCAAATGGAATGAGTGCAAACATCCTTTGAGGATAAGGGGAGTTAAATCTCATCGTATCCAAATTATGTCACACCACCACTTGGTTTGTTGATGGAATGAAAGACAATTGAATCAAACATGGAAGATCAACACATATCTTTGTGATAAAAGTCATTTCGTTGATGCCTATAACCAAACTTAATAGAATTGAGCATGATAATATATTTTCCATTAAAATACAAATCAAGAAAGAACCCTTGGTTATAATTTTATTATTGGGGACCCAAAAGTCCTCATATTAGACATGGTAGTAAAGAAGTACAACTTCATATAGACTTTAATGGTTCATTCTAAGTTTAATCCTTTGGTCGGATAACCAAGAACAAGGATTTCCACATCCCACATAAATGCAAGGTCAAGTTGCTCACGAAAGTCTATTATATTGATGAATTAGAGTATGATGTTGTTAGATTAGATGTGTATGGTGTCAATTTTGGAAACATGTTGGGTCTCAAGTAGAATCCAATATAAAGGAAAAAAAAAAAGCTAAACCAACTTCTTTGACTAAGAAAGTCAAGCTCGCAGATTATAACAACATAGATAGTGACACAACTTCAACACACTTATTCTAAATACATAAATGAAATATATGTTTATACACTAACCAAACAACACTTGGATAACTTGAAAAGAGAAGAATCATAATAAGAAATAATTGATCAAACCAACATAAATGGGTAACTCAAATAGCATTAACCTATATCAGTAATCCATAATAGTTCAACATCACATAACAAACACTGGCATTTATAATTGGAAACATCCTAATAATGGGTAAAAAAATTGTCGAAATAGTAGTGAAATATTCTTTAAAAGACCAATTATAGGACTCAAAGCCAGTTTATAGAAATTAACATGAAAATGGTGTCTAAACTATCCATTCAATGATTATTTCCACTTAAATATGAGGGGTCTCTTGACATGGTTAACTTAGATCAAGCATCCCATATATTTACTTAATTAATAAGGTTAAAATTGTTCATATTATATGTTATTTCATGTCTGGCTAAAATATTCTAGGCCTTAATTTACAACAATAAGTGTGTGTTCATGTTGAACAATATCCAAACTTAGATTGCTTGTTTTCCAGGCCTCAACTAACCCATGTCTTTAGACTTGGGGACTAACCTATTTTTTTTTGTCAATGATCCTTGTTAGTGGACTCTACCCTTCACTTTTTATGTTCCTTTAATGCTTGATTGACGATTATGAGATGATGGATGAGATGTTTGAATGAAGATGTGATTGACTCTCATACCTTTGAATGCAATATTGTTGGTATTGCATCCAGTTGCAACCTGAGATTGGTTTGTCTCTCAATTTTTCATTTTTCACTTTCCCTGCATTCAATATATCATGTGATAATGGTTGCATCTTATTGATTGATTTGTTTGAAGTGGCTCTAAGTTATTTAATTCATATAATGTCAAGATACTTATGCAACTTTGTAATGAGGCTGGTAATGGGAAATATCCTATTCATTATATATCCAACGAGAACAAGAAAATTGAATGGTTATAGATGTGAGATATGTGCATTTTCATGAGTAACACAAATAGGAATAGGGGAATGGTCACCATCAGGCATGTGTGCATGTTAATATGAGGTGTTCACAAAGGATATGTCAGTAAGAAAATGTGGATGTGTAATAGTGAATGATACATTTCAATTATCTGTAGGTTTGCATTCCTAGGTTGATGGATACTAAGTTTTGATGAGGACATGCAAAGGACTATGCACACATGTGACATGATGTGGCATTGTGAGGAGAAAAGGCTAATGTTAGTGATTTTTAAGATCGTAATTTGTGGATGTCTTTCATTTTCTAACAACATAATATCATACCAAGGAAACACACAAGATTGTGTGAGAAGGTTGTGTGATTGAGTGTCGAGACCTCAATGACTAGTATGACAATATTGGAATATAGGAAAAGGAAATATATAAAAAAAAATAACATTTCCATATGAACAAGGATAATCATTTTTTTCATGCAAGGTTATTAAAATCATATCTCATCAATAAAATACTTTCATTTTCATTTTAGGGTAGAGTAATGGTTTTTGCCATATTTTCCTCATCAACACTTTTGGCATCCGAAGACTTCCTTGATTGATAAAAACTAATTTCATGCACAATTATATCACTATCATCAATAATATAATTGAATAGCATATAGGATGGATGAATATTGTACAAAAATATTTTGATTCCAACAAAGTTCCATTTCAAATGAAATTCGTACTTTAGCATTTGAGGGTCTTTAACACATATTTTAGGCGTCTTTCCAAAATGAGTTTCTGAAGTTTGGAAGAGGTTACCTAGATGTTTTAGGCACCTATAAACAAAATGAAATTGATGAAATTTTATTCTGAGGCCCCTAAATATAAAACATGCATTTAAAATTTTCAAGTCAAGTAGGCAATTTAGACAACAAGGATTGTGAAATCTATCTATCCAAGGGTGGAGTAGGGCATCCAACCACTGGTTGAAAATATCCTCATGTCCTCTAGACTCTAAAATACACATTTTGGTGATCTAGGGTTATATGACTGAGTTATTGTTTTATAGATCCAAAAGGCCAAGGGATTCCATTGGAGCCTAGTTTAAAACATTTTAAATTATTTGTTGAGCATCCTTTGAGTTTTATTTTGATATATAGATTTCATAAGTCATGTTGTGATACCTATGAAGTTTCAACAACCGAGTTTCATGATTTTAATTGTTGTGTGGATATAATGAAGGTGACAGAGCTCAAATGAGTTCCTATGAATATGTGTGAGCAAGGCAAGCTTCAAAATTACCAAGAATCCATAAGAATTATGTAATGCATCTCTTCAAGGGTGTAATCTATGGTAGGAATTCATGAATGAAGTCTTAGGAACTTAGGGAGGTTTTTCTCTACTCCGGTAAAACATTTGACAATAAGAAGGTAAAATTACTAAGTTGGGGAGCTTGTTGAATGTAAAACCAAACAATTTTCCTCATGAAAGGTAAATCACCATGTTGAGAGGCCAACACACCTCCAAACATAGTGATTGGCCCTTGATATCTAATATGGAAAAACTATTATTCCAAGCTTGAGAAAAGTTTACATTTTTTATTTCCATATGAATAACCCAAGAAAATACTCAAAAGACTCAATCATTGGGTTGATAGACCAATAGGCATATGAACCTAGTGATTGGCTCCTCTTGCACTCAAAATCTAGTGATTTTCCTCCAAGAGGAAAATCACTCACTCTAGCATGAAGGATGCACTCCAAGCCAAGAAATTAGATCACTATATCATAATCCCAAGATTTCATCATTTTACTATTCTTCGACAAGATTTTCTTTAATGTAGCGCCTTGTCTACCTTGGCATGAAATATTTTTTCCTTTAAAGGCCATATGCCTATCATTTTCTTCATTATTCCTTGCATTCATTTGAATGATCTATTCTCTAATATGTGTTTGTTCCAATCTCATTTTCCATTGTTTTCCATGTTCAAATAATTTTTGAGTCATCCCAATGAGTAGGAAAGAATTTCTTTCACCCTTCGATTAATGAATAGTGACTCACAATCCATTCACTACACTGCAATACATAAAAATAATGTACATGCACTATATGGTTTTTTTCGAAGTGAAATGTTCTTTGGATTTTGTCACCACCTATAGATTTGGATTTGAATTTGGGATTGATTGACCCATTTGGTGAGCATTCCCACACCTGGAGTAAAGGCATTGGGTCGCTTTCTATATAGAGCATTTAAATCTTCCAAGAAATTGTTTTGCATCACTACAATAATTGAATAAGTGAAAATAATAATTATATTGGTGGGAAGGAGTTTTACTCTATTACAAAATGCCAAGCAACATTGCCAAGAGAAAGGAGACCAATATTTTGGGTACATGCCAACTTCTTATATTTTTTGTTTATTTTTCTTGGATTGAATTTATCTTCTCTCATATTCTACCGCTTTAACATCTTTTATTATGTTTTAAAAATATCACAGTGCCCATATTCTTCATTGCATAACCTTTGATCGTTTATGTTCATGTAATAGAAAGGGATTTGATTTTGTCTTTGAGGATTTATGGTGAGTAGAAAGATGAAGAGAATATTTGAAGCAAATTAAATAAAATTTTGTGATTAGCTTCCTTACAATATTAAACATGCCATGTTCGAGATTTCCTTGAAGGAGAAATTATTGATTTTTTGTATCTTATGGAGGTATTCCCACAAGAGGCTAAGGTGTCAGGCATGTAGGAAGCTTCGTTAGCACCATATTAGCCTTTCGGTTTGGTTAAAATTCCCTTGGATTTGACTGGGGGATTCATGGGTTTGAACTCAAGCTTGAACTCAAGGAGTTCCTTGAACTCAAGCTTGGGAGTATGACGATAGATGAGTATGAAAGAATATTTTTAAAGCTGTTGAAATATGTCGCATTCATCAAGGATGAGAAAGTTAAAATTCATAGGTACCTAAGTGGATTGCATTTATTTATTAGTGACAAGATATACTATGATGACCCCAAAACATTGGATGAAACTATAAGGCATGCTAAGTTTCTTTATGAGAAACAAAGAGGAAGAGTGATTTTTCAAAAGGCCTGGGAAGATAAGATGAAAAGTAAGGTGGAACAGAGGAAGAAGGGGGATAAGAAACCATTCCTCATAAATATGCGCAAGGAAATTCAACTCTCAAGGAGCCTAGAATGATGAAGTCAGTGGGTAAAAATCCATGGAAGCATCCTATTCAATGTTGCAGTTGTGGAAGAGATCATATGCATAGAGATTTCCCTCAGAGAGGTGATAAAGAGAGTCCACTATGAATGATGTACAAAAATATGTGACAATTGAGGACATGGGCAGAAATGTGCCAAAGATTTAAACAACCCTAGATAACAAGTAGGTTGAGTTTCAAATGCACATGATCGAGGTGGAAGGTAAGATTAATGACCAACCCCATTGATATTTTAATAGACTGAGGAGCTAGTCATAGTTATCTAGATCCTAAGATGGTTGAAATATTCCAATTGCTGAGAAGAAAGCTTGGAAAACATTGGTTAGTGCATTTAGCTACTGGAGCAAGAAAGAAAAATAATGAGATGGTTAAGGCATGTCCTATGGAGATGAATGGATTTCACACAAAGGTTTGTTTGAATATTGTACCTTTGGGCTCATTTGATTTCCTCATTGGTATGGATTGGTTGGATGAGCACCATACTATCCTGGACTGTTACAATAAGAAAAGCTACAAAAAAGGGATGTCAAATATTTACAGTGCACATGGAAGAGGCACCTAAGGATAACGTGCCAAATATTGAAGACTCTGCAATACTTAAAGAGTTTGAGGATGTCTTTAAAGAGATACTGAGATTTCCACCAAGAATAGATATGTATTTCTCTATAAATATGATGCCTAGAGAAATACCCATATCCAAGACTCCTTATAGGATGAGTATGCTAGAATTGAAGGAGTTGTAGATGCAAATTGAAGAGCTTCTGAATATGGGGTATATACACCCAAGTGTGTCACCTTGGGGTGCCCCAGTTTTGTTCATGAAGAAGAAGGATGGCACGTTGAGACTTTGTATCGAATTCGGGAAGTTGAACAAGGTAACAATAAAGAACAAGTATCATTTTCCAAGGATATATGATCTCTTTGGTCAGCTATGGGGCACGCAGATATTTTCAAAGATTGATCTCGGATCTAGATATCACCAAGTTAGAATAAAACAAGAATACATTAGGAAGATGACCTTCAGAATTAGGTATGGTCATTACAAGTTTACAATGGTTCCATTTGGGTTGTCAAATGCATCAGTTGTCTTTTTTGTTTGATGAATGGAGTTTTCAAAAGTTGTTTAGATAAGTTTTTCAGTCTATTTATGGATGAAATACTTATTTACTCAAAGTCTGAAGAAGAGCACAATCAACACTCAGGATGGTACTACAAGTATTGAGGGAGCATCAAATTTATGCAAAGTTGAGCAAGTGCTCATTTTATCAATGACAGATTCATTATTTGGGTCATATTATTTCCAAGGAAGGAATAGTTTTAGATACAAAAAAGATAAAATCTATTGAGGAATGACTGACACCAAGAAATGTTATAGAGGTAAGGTCCTTTATGGGACTTGTGGGTTATTACAAGAGTCTTACTGAAGGAGTATCAATTATTGTGCATCTAATTACATCTTTGAAAAATAAAGGTGCACGATTTTAATGTACTCTATATTTTGCAAGGATTTTCCAACACTTGAAGAATTTGTTGACAAGTGTGCAAATTTTGAGAATTGTTGATCTTGATGTTGACTTCGTTGTATGCATGGATGCATGCAAGGAAGGGCTCGGTGGAGTCCTTAGTCAGAATGGACATGTGGTATGCTACGAATCAAGAAAGTTAAAAGAGATTGAAAGGATCTATACTACACATGACTTAGAATTGGTAGCGATAGTGCATCCCTTAATGTTGCGATGACACTATATTATGGGTAAAATATTTTAGATGAGGAAACACCATAGTGGTAAGAAGTATCTATTTGGAAATCCAAGTCTAAATGTCAGAAAAAGAAGGTGGTTATAATTCCTTAGTGAGTATGACTTTGAAATAAATCATATTAGAGGAAAATGTAATAAGGTGGTTGACGCACTCAATAGGAGGGTGCATGTTATAGCGATTAGCATGTATAAATTAGATCAACATTATATTGACATAAACAAGACTTTACAACGAGGTATGTCACAACATAATTTGGAAGGTTATGAACTAAGAGAGGATGTGCCAAATGATCAGGAGATGAAAAGTATGATATTGTCGGAGATGCATAAGGTTTCTTATGTTGGATATCTAGGTTAACAAAAGACAATTTTCGTATATGAAGAAGGAAGTTGAGGATTTAATTACTAGATGTCTCGAATGTCAAAAGATCAAGACTGAGCAAAGACATCGAGCTAGTTTGCTACAACCTTTACCCATTCCCGAGTGGAAGTGGGAATTTGTGACCATGGATTTTATAACTAAGTTGCCTAGGATTTCTAAGAAACATTATTCTATTATAGTTGTGGTCGAAAATCTTACTAAAGTTACCCATTTTATTCCAGTGAAGTCAGTGCACAAGGCAGTCGAAATTGCTGATATATACACGTGAGAAATTTCCAAGATGCATGGTGTACCTAATACAATTGTGTCTGACAAAAATTCCAAATTCACCTAGAACTTTTGGAAAGGGTTGTTCAAATGATTTGGTACAAATATGAACTTTAGCACAACATATCTCCCCAAGTCAGGTGGAAAAATAGAAAGGGTAAATCTAGTGATTGAAGATATGCTTAGGATGTATATGATGGATAAGCCATCAAAAAAATAATACTACCTTCACGTGGTAGAGTTTTCTTAGAACAATGGGTAGCAAGCATATTTAAATATGAGACCATTTGAGGCACTTTATGGTAGGAAGTGTAGCACGCCAATGAATTGGGACAACCCAATAGACCACACAATAGTTGGGATAGAGCTACTTTGAAAAATGGAGGAGATGATGGTAAATATAAGAAAATATTTAAAGGCTTCCCAAGATAGGAAAAAATATTGTGCAGATAAAGGAAGAGCCCATAGATAAAATAAAGTGGGTTATTATGTGTTTTCGAAAGTGAAATCTAGGATTAGTTTTGTGAAGTTGGGAAAGTTTTCTAAGTTAGTAGCGTGATATTATGGGCCATTTTAAATCCTTGAAAGGATTGGTCCTATCGCATATATGCTTTCATTGCCTAAATCCTTGTGTTTTCACAATGTTTTCCATGTGTCATTTCTTAAAAGGTGTGTACCTTATGCTAATCATATTATTGATTGGAATGCGATTCAGGTGGAGCCATAAGGACATTTTCAAGTGCGACCAGTTTTCAGATTGGATCGGAAAATAAAACAACTCTGGAATCGAGTCATGGAGATGGTAAAGGTTAAATGGACCTAGTATGGTCCTGAGGATGCAAATTTGGAGTGCGAGGCTGCTATGTGGGTAGAGTATCCTCATATTTTTGAATATTTTTGAATTTTTTCATGTACATGTGTATATGATGCATTGAGGCAAATGCATAAGTAAGGGTGAGGGGAATGTAATGTCCCTAATCTGAAACCATTTGTAATTGTACATATATGTCTGTGGGTCATTGGTACCAATTGTAAATGTAAATGTACATTTAGGTTAGTGAGTCGTTGGCACTAAGTTTTAGTGTTGCACACACCAAGGTAAGTCCGTAGAGAATTTTTATCAAGGAAATGGTTCTCAGATTCATAGTGTTGCATGCACCTGAGTAAGTGCACATGGTTTCACATCAAGAAAGGGTGCACACATTTCACAATTTTGTGTGCACTGGGGTAAGTGTGCAAGAAATATCTGGGAGTGCAAACCAAGTCGAGGTATATATATATATGGTTGTATATGTATTGAGGATGGAGATCTTGTGTGATTATGAGTCCAGTGAGTCTGGCTGAAAATAGGCCAGTGTGCCTATCCATGTAAATTTAATCATATTTGTTAATATAATATTATATTGTTGTGTGTAGACAGACTTAGATGAAAAGGGATGGGATGTTAAATCCATTGGAAAAGGGAAAAAGGGGTCAGACTTAAGTCTTAGAGAATATTTTATAATATTTATGGAAAAGTGTAAGTTATTGATAATTATTTTATCCTAAGTTCCCGAGGGTAGGGAACTGTAAAATCCCTGTCTTGCGCACACTGAGCGAACTTATTCTTTGAGGACACTTGCTTGCAAGTGATCCAGATTATTATACTATTGGGAATTTGATTATGATTATGAGGCGTTATGGATTGATGACATGTTATTTTGTTGTAATGACATAGACAGGTTCTATTGACTCGGTTTTCCTAAGTGTGTAGGATTTTGGACCTCGAGGATGTAGAGGAATCGATCAAACCCCTTGGACTCTGGACCGAGTCAGGGAGTGGAGAATTGGGGTTTGATTATCGTATATATGACGTGTGTGCATATGATTAGATGTTATGATTATGGATTTTATTCTGACATGATTCGTTGACACGCATGATTTTATTATGGATTTTATTCTGACCAGACTCACTTGTGGATTAGAGGGGTCACGCATGATAACCAGAGACACTGAGGGAGAGGTGTGGACAACATCCCTGCCACAACCTACTAGCACTCCCTCCGTGGCTTGAACTGTAGGTTAACAATTACATAGTTCGAGAAGACTCACGATGTCATGAGGGCCAACTACGACAATCGCTCACGATGATTCTAAGGGGTGTGCAATAAGGCAGGGGCCTTATTCCTTAGCGTCCCTTAGTCTCCCACAAGATCACATGACGGAGTATTGACTCTAGGGGTTTTTGATGTCTAC
>JASDQU010881197.1:22052-34714 GCA_032191745.1 Picea mariana | reverse complement strand
ACCATTTAGACATATGTTAGTACATACCTCTAGTAGCATTTGCAGGTGGTGGCACCATCTGGCAGCAGCGGTAATCATTACCAACTCTTTAAAAAATTTCAAGGGTGACTGCCACTGGTAGTACGGCTGCAACTGCAACAAGTTTTGAGACTGCAACTGCAACTTAGGGTTTTATGAGGAAACCCTAATTTTTCAAACTTTGAATTTTGAAATTCTGATCTAGGGGATAGATTCACTGAGTTGAGGCAAGTTAGCTGGTGTATTAGATTTCTAAAAATCCAACTTTTACCCCCTCAAACTTGATCTGCAGATTTTTGGACTAGTGTTTATGGTTTTTTGGTACTTCTGGTACTCTGGTACTTCTAGTACTTCTGGTACTCTGGTTTTCTGGGTTTCTAGTACTTTGTGAAACTAGGGTTTCACTTTTCGGGAGATATAGCCACTGAAAAGGTGTGTTGAAGGTGCTAAACTGATCCTTAGGGGAGGACGCACTTTTCTAGATGGTTTTGGGGCTGAAAATATTCACTATCAAAAAGCCCTAATTTTCATGTACGGTAACAATGACGTTTTTCACTTGTGAAAGATGGTTCCTTTAGCTTGGCTCTGATACCATGTTAATGTTTAAGCCATTATTATAGATGTTTTCATTTCATTAGATAATAATAGCATAATCCAAGATCACTGAGAAATACACAATCACAAGAGACATGACATTTATCCCGGGAAACCCTCTAGGGGAAGAAAACCTAGCAAAAGTTCCTTAATATAGATAGCCAATACAATGCCAAGAGATCTCTTAAACTAATACATAAATTCCTCTCCCACATATGCACCACTCTCTCTCTCCTTCTCTAGTAGCAGATCTGAACTTGTCTCTCAAAATGAGCAAGTGAGTTGTGTCTAATTGAGGTGCTAGCCTCCTTTATTTATACAAGTCTGGCATGTGTGAAGTGTCTCTTCATTGACAGGGTCGACTTCTCAAACTGGGTGGGTAAACCCACCTTTATTATATTTATGGGCCTCTTTAATATTTTCTAGGGCCGACTTCTTATTCTGCCAATTACAATTGTCTTTTGACCAATCTGCAAAAGGGGATTTTCTCCTATTACAATAAATGACATGATCAATCCACAATGGGGATTGATCCTATGAATAATATATCAGTAATAATAATAATACTCTTTGCATTTACATTATTTCAACACTAGGAACATGGATATATGCAATGTAATCAAAGCTTCGCTCTAAGAGACGTACCCTAAGGAACCATCGGTGTAGAGTAGGATTGTAAACGTGGTAAACCCTATTTATTTGAGACACAACCAAATGAGTGTCTAAGTAGACCCAGAGGTGAGAGATACCATGTGACAAAGCGCCATGAAGCAACTCTAAAACTTTGTTGTATTCAGCGATATTGTTTGTGGTGTCACCTAAACAGATACCTCCTAAAGATAGAAATTGGCCCTGAGGTGTGAAAATCACCCAAGATATAGAAGCAAGCCTCTGAGTGTGTCAGCTAGCGCTATCTCCAAACCCAACGAACACCTCTGATTCACTTGACATCTACCATAGTGAACAAGATGATATAAAAAATGACACGTCCATAAAACCAAAAAGACAAAAACTAAAATGAAAATGTACAAGAACTATACATATGTACAAGAAGTCACCCAAGTCGACCCACCTACAAGTAATACTTCTTGAGGTAGAGCCCATTTCTAGGCTATGCCAAATCATTTCCCTCAAATTCCACCAGATGATAAGCGCCCTTCTTTAGAGCCTCCTTCAAGATGAAAGGTCCGAACCACATGGGTTTGAACTTGCATGCCCCCAGGGGATCCTTATCTTGGTCATAGACCAGGACAAGGTCGCCTTCAGAGAAAATATGAGGACGGACGGACCGATCATACTGACACTTGACTTTTTGTTTGTGAGTCTCGTTGGCCAAGGCTGCATCCTGACACTGCTCATCGAGCTACTCAAGATACAATAAAATCTCTTCAAGCGGTGAAGTGTCTGGCAATAAATGTACTACCAACTTTAGAGATAGGATCTGGCACTCTATAGGCAAGACTGCTTCTAGCTCGTAAATGAGTTGAAAAGGTGAGAAACTAGTTGTAGTCTTAAAATACGTTGGGTAGGCCCATAATTCCAAGTAAAACATCAAATGCCAATTTGACTTGGCCGAATTGATCATTCGCTGTAGAATAGTCTTAAGGGACTTATTCACAGCTTTCACCTGACCATTCACTTATGGGTAGTAGGGTGACGAATGTTCCTACCTCAACCCAATATTTGACATTAAATCAGACATCATTTTATTCTGAAAGTGACTACCATGGTCAGTGACAATCTCTCTCGGGACGTCGAACCTTGCTATTATTTGGTTAAAGAAAAATATAGTTGTTGTATCGCCATCATCTTTAAACGTTGGCATAGCCTTGACCCACTTCGTGAAGTAGTCTACTGCTACGATGATATAATGGTGCCCCCTTGATGAAGGGGGGTTGTTTGTACTATAATCAATCCCCCACTTGGTGAAGGGACCAACTGTGATGATGGGAAACATCGGAGTGGGGTGTGCCCTCATCTTCCGAGAGAATATCTGACAAGGGTGGAACTTCTTGACCAATTCAACACACTCTTTGATTAATGTCGCCAAAAGTAACTGGCTTGTAGAATCTTTTGGGTTGTTGCCAACCTAGACAAGTGACTGCCACATGCTCCAGTGTGGCAATTGTTAAGCATGATTTTCTCTTCTTAATGAGTAAGACACCGACAAAGGATGCAATCTACACCTCGACGATACAGAGTGTCCTCGAGTATGAGATAGTTCTTAGCTTGATCCTGTATACATCGATGCTCATCATGAGAAGCATAGGTGGGGCACTTCAAAGTATGGAGATAGACTAGTATATCTCCATACTAGGGGTCCAAAGACATGATCAAAAACATGTCTCCTTTAATAGGCGACTCCTCAGGTATAACATCACCTAATTCGACTGGAAGTTACAAGATGAGTTCCGTGAAGACCAACAACATTTTGGATTTCACTGAAACAAAATCCAAGTCAAATTCTTGGAGGATAACTATCCACCTACTAATATCGATGATTACACATAATGTCAACACGTATTGAAATGGATTCAAAATGGCAATGATGGTGTTCTTGCGAAACAATATATAATGAAGGAACCGTTGGACAACATGAACTACTGCGAACACAATTTTTTCAACGTGGGAATAATTGAGTTTTGGTCCAACTAGGCCTTGACTCAGGTAATAAATCACATATTCTTCGAGCCAATCATCCTCCTGAACTAAGACCATACTGATGGTAGACTCCACAGTGGCCAGTTACAATAAAAAATATTGATTATAATTAGGTGGTTGAAGTAGAGGGGCAGATGCGAGGGTGCATTTCAATGCTTCGAAAGAGTACTAAGAGGCTTCATCCCAATGCAAAGGAACATCCTTCTTTAGTAAATGCATGAAACCCTTTGTGATCTCAGCATAGTTTGCGATGAAACGCTGTAAAAAATTTTCTTTCCCCTGTAAAATCTGAAGCTGAGGGACTGTGCATAGGGGAGTCAACTGAACTATCGCCTCAACCTTTAGAGGATCGACCATGATCCCTGTTGTCAAAACTATGAAACCTATCAGACGACTCGACGTTACGCAAAAACTTCTTTTGTTTTTATTCAAGAGAATAACGTAATAGCGACATCGCTCAAATATAAGTCGAAGGTGTGTGGGATGATCAACTCTCTAACAATATCGTGATGCTAAATCATCAATATAAGCCTCAACTATGTGTTTGAGATCGTGGAAATAAAAAGACATGGCCTGCTGAAAAGTAGCTCCATCATTTTTCAGACCAAAAGGCATCTTTCTATAAGCGAATGTACCCCATAGACAAATGAAAGCAGTTTTGTGTGGGTCTTCAGGTTTGATCTGTATCTGATTGTATCCTGAAAAACCATCCATTAAAGAAAATACCTCACAACCTACGCATTCATCGACTATTTGGTCAATAAATGGCATGGGGAAATTATCCTTTGGATAGGCCTTCTTCAAATCATAGAAGTCTATACATACAAGAATCATACCCTATTTTTTGTTGACTGGAACGAGATTTGACACCCATTGAGTCAATTGGATGGGGTAGATGAAACCATCTTTAAGCAGTTTCTCTACTTCAGCCTTAATAGTTGTTTCTTTTTTAGGATTAATCAGACGAATATTCTATCGGACTGGATTAGCATCAGGATATGTCATGATTTTCATGTTCAATGATTCTTGGATCTATGCCTATCATTTCCTTGTAAGACCAGGAAAACACGTCACATAATTCTTTAAATAAATCATTGTAGATTTGAATCTCCGCGGGGGATCAGTCCGCTCCAATGAAGATATTCTCCACGATGCTAGGGTTTCTTGACATATCAATAGGTATTGTTTTAGCGATGGTTTCCATATTTACTTCAGCATAAACTACATTCATAGCAAAAGGATTGATAGGACAAGACCTATCTTCAGTCATAGTCAAAGTTAATTCACCTGCTTCAATTCTTCTTAAATCTGGGAGGAAATAAGATCTGTGATGGAGATCATCCCAGGGTCTGTTCGGATGAGTCATTGCCTCAATAATCACCTCATCCGAGGGAAATATTAATTCTAAATAATCAGTATCAGTGAGGAAACCTTGAGTCCAAATAGCCTCGAGAACCAGATCTAACTCCTGTGTGGGAGCCATATCAGGATCGACGAAATATTGTTGGACTATAGAGTACGCAACCTCTACCGCGGACAAAGGCATGGCCATGCCATGGTGTCCTGTCCCTTCCATATTGGCTAATGGGGAAGGAAGAGTCCACGAATCATCAAATTAAGTCATAAGAAATGACGAGACTTGAAAAATTTCAACCCTAGGCTGGTCGGGAATAACTGATATGAATTTAACGTCGTCAAAAAGAGGAAAGTAATCGAAAGTACCCATCAAAGGTGGGCACAAAACAACCCCTATGCTGACAATGCCAGCTTTAGGGTTATCAATCATCGAGACCATGGATGCTCCTGATGAAGGGTCAGGATAGGAGAAGGACAACTGATCAATAGACATGATCTGACCCTCGTGTGGAAACAAGAAGACCCCAAAAACTGTAGTGACCATTGCATGCATAACATAGGTCCAACTCCTTTATAACAAGAGATTGTAGTCGAGAGATTCATCGACCACTTCAATCTCAATGCACATGATATCCTCCCCTAACTGCACGGGGAAAGAGGGGATGATTCCATGTGGTCGGAATGAACGATACTCAAAAGAGGTAAGAAGAGTAGGTGATGGAGACAAAATGGGTTGGCCAATGGCCTTCCAACATGCCAACGACATCACGTATGTCGAGGCACCCTCATCAACCACCATGGGGAAAATGTTCTGGGTAAACATTTTTGTGGTGTAAGCCACTACTATCTGAAATTACACGTGGTAAGGGAGATGAGGTTTTAAGTCCGTTGTATCAAGCATGATCATTCCCAGATTACAAGTCTCAGCAGATCCTAAGGAAGTTAAAAGCCTTTCTTTGGGAAGGGCAGCTCTAGAGGACCTTCAAAGCAGACATTGCACAAGGGGTTTGAGACAAATCCTCCACCATAGAGTAGTTCTGGACAACCCTTGCATTTGGATTGTGGGAATATTTCTTGAACACACCTTTTGGGATGCATGTCATTGTTTCACCCAACATATTCTCAATCTAGAGAGGAAGAGGTGGGTTTTTGGCTTCTTTACCCTTCTCATATGTGTTTGGAATTCCATGGTCATGTGTCCTAGTTCTTATATGAACGTTACCTTTCATGATAGGACACATTCCATAGTCATGTGTCCTAGTTCTTACATGAACGTTACCTTTTATGATATACACATTTGTGGATGATGGATTACTCGAAGATGGAGTGGGTCCCTGATTGCCCCCTTTCGTGCTCGAAGAGGCTTGAATTAAAATTTTCCCATGTGGAAATGGGTTTTTTAACACAACAGGCTGCTGCTATGCCAATAACTTCTGGGCCTCCGCAAGCCAAGGGCACATGTGAGTCAGATGTTCTTTTGTGAAAAGATTACACATATACTTAGACTTCTTCTTTTCTATGTTACCCCTGCTAGCATTATTGGTAGGTTTCTTATCACCCTTACCCTTTTTTCGTTGTTTCTTCTTTTCGTCAAGATTTTGGGTGTCCTTTAGGTTTGCTGATTGCAAATTGTGTGCATATGACATTTTAGTAGGGGGAGCAACCGAACCAGTGGTCTGGTTGGTCATTGTCTATTTTATTAACAATTATTGTAATTGATTTGATAGTTTATCAGTGGGCTTCGTTTGCGCTGAACGAACAATACCATCGGCATGTGGTCCATATATTTGTCTGGTCTTGTCAAGTATCGACCATGGTTCATTTGGAAAAACTTCATAAAGTAAACCAGACTGAGAGTAAATCAGTTCTAGCCGTTGAGATCTCATTATCGCTTCTTCTTTTGAAAATGCCCCCGATGTTGCTACCTCTTTGGATAATTGAGGTACCAAGGACTTAAGGAACCACTCAAGCAAGAATGCTAGTGGTACCGGTACTTTTATCAAACTCTTCCAACATCTCCATTCTTGGATGTGACCTGAGATATGGTCTACCTTTGTCTACTCAAAGTTGGCCAACAATTCGGTGTCGATGTCATATCTCATAGGTAATTGAAAATGGTTTAATAAAACCATTTCCAATTCTCCAAAGGTATAGTATCTTGAGTGGTCAAGATCAATGTACCATTTCACAACACTCCCAATGAGAGTGCGTTGAAACAAATGCAACTATATAGATTCGTCTCTCAATGAGTTGGACGAGCACCATAAATGGAAGGTAGTCACATGATCGCCTGGATATTCATTAGGCTTAGCTTCGAACTTTGAAATTTCTGAAGGTAGCTTGGTTGGCATAGGAGGCCAATGCATATCATGATAGATGGGGCTGTTTAATAACCTTTTCAAGTCTGGCAAGTGCAAAGTTGCCAGAAATGGTAATTTGGGTTGTTGATTATAACCAGGGAAAAAAGAGCTTGGAGTTTGGTTGGCACCAAGTTGCTAGGAAAAGTTAGGTTGTTGGCCAAGGTTCTAGTAATAACCATGGTCATGACTAGCATACAAGTTTTTCACTTGTTGAGATGTCATCGACTGAATCTCGTAATAGGATGTAGAAGGTTGGGCTTACAATGCATTCCAAGGATTTTGGGAAGGGTTGCCCCCTGTCAATTCGATGAGCATAGGTCCTGATCCTTAGCCAGGGTTCCATTTGATATGGAAGGGGTTTCCTTGGTCGACATCCCTGATGAGGGAACTGATCCCTACCATGGATTACAAGGTCCTTGTGAGGAAGGAATTCCTGTGTTTTCCCTCTGTGCAGGAATAGTACCCTGCATAGGATTTTGTTGTCCATAATCGGGGTTGCCCCTGGCTGAGACAGTAGCTGATGAGAATGCACTATTACCAAACACACTGAACAAAGAGAATGACATTGAACTTACCGACATGCTATAAGAAGGAAGTCCTTGACTACCTTCTCCAAACGAACTATAGTTTACGTTCGGCATGGTGGAGTGCTAGTGAGCACAGTTGAGCGAAGGGGACAAAGGAGGTATATGACCCCCTCTGTAAGGGAAATAATTATAGGGAGCTAAAGTATCCCCCATGGATCCTTGTAGAAGAGAGTTCAATCTCCCTACCCCCAAACCTAAAGTTTGTAGAGTGGATTAGGAAAGGATAGATTTCGTATCGAAGCCAGGCTTCCCATATGAGAACAGAGGGCCTCTCCCACTCTGGGTGAAAGGATTAGTGATCGACTCCATAGACGGAATCAAATCATTTTCTAAGGTAGAGGCGGTTGAGACCATAATGGTCCAGATTGACGACGGTTGGTTTGGAGGAAAAAAAACCCATGTAGTGGCAGCCATAGAGGGAGTATGAGGATTCCTTGAAGAAGTAGCAACATTTGTCTCCATCGCTTATTGTGACACTACCTGACTCTCGTAAGGGTCAACCTGTACGATGATGAGCATTGGTAGATAAGTGATCAGAGGGTTATACGAACCAAGAGCTTCTAGTCCAAGGTCAGAAATGGTTGGTTCCCTTGGAATCAAATGTTCTCCTCTTAGAGATGGGTCAGGCACAGTCTTCACCTTAGTGGTGGTTGTGGTGCCTCCATATTAACTGGTGGTAGGCCCAGAAGACTTTGCAACCAGAGGATCTCCTGATCTTCCACAGTGTGAGAAGATCAATAAAACACTAGGGATTTCTATTAACATTAAAAACTAACACACACTATAAAAATCTCCTATGAGATAATATAAGAAGATCACTAGCTAGTTGGAAGAACAGTTACAACAACAAACACTAGAGAAACTTACCGGTGCAAGTGAAAATCGAATACGAAAGCACCCTCCAGGTATACTTTTCAAAGTGTGGCCTGATGCCTACCATAGGTACCATGATATACCCCCACAGTCACCTGTGTAAGTCACTAAGATAAAGGCAACTAGGTTGCCAACACATGAACAGTCACTGGGAGGGTACAATTAATAGTCAGGTGGAACGCAATGAGAAGGTTATCAAGCACGAAACCTATCAAGGGTATTGAAAGTAAGTGTTTCAGAAGATGATTGAGGACCTCTAATGAATTTGAGACCCATGAATCTCCATGGAAAATGCGATCAACGAAATCCCAAGATAAGCCCTCTATATGTGCTTGCCATTATGCTTGGTCCGGATTTGGAGGGGTTATCTCCGCTACCTTTCCGCACGTGACCTTGTGTTTAGACCCTGTGTCAGAGGGGGGTCCTGGATAACTTTCACAGTCACTAGAATTTGAATCACTCCCTAGCATGAACTCATATGTTTGTTTTTGTAGCCTTGAAGAGTTTCCTCTCCAATCCTAAATCAAGGCTCTAGCCTAGAATAAGTTGATGGACCCTACAAACAAAAAGTATAATAATTTTTAATTAAGCATCAATTTTAGTGGTTTTCTTACATCAAAGGGAACAAAAGTGAAACCAGTGATGTTTTTTAAGAGACAAAAGAGAAGAGCATAAAACAAAACTGAAAAAAAGCTACTTCTTCACAAATAAAGATTTGCCAATTTAAACTCTTTAACCAAACTTTTTTGTAACTACTTTCCTTAGATCTTTGAAAAAAAAAAACTAAAACAAAATTTCGCTCAACTACAAGCTACTTAATTTCCTAAGTATTCAAATGATCCGAAATCAGATCCAGAAGCCTGACAGGGCTTGAAAAATGCTCAAAAATGAAAGTGCTTGGAATGCAATGAAACTTGTGCCATTGCGTCTGTCTCGTCTTCCTGATTCCGATGGTATATTTACTTTGTCAAACGGGCTCCATATGGAGAAGATATAGAATTTTGTCCGATAAGTCAAACAGGAAAAAAATTGTTGACTGTGCAGTCTGTATAGTCTGTACAAACGCTGACATGGAAGGTCCGTACAGGAAACACATGGTAGCTCTAGGAGATGACATGTGTCAAGCAGATTTGGACATTTCGGCATACAGATGGACCTATCCCGAGGTGACATGTGTCACCACTAGAAGGGTGACACGTGGCACATATGACGTCAGCATCTAACGTGGCGACCGTATGATGATATGGCATGAGGTGACATGGCAGATTGACGGGACAGTGCGGTGATGTTGTGGCAAGGTTGACATGGTAGTACGGCGGTTGACAAGTGGCAAGGCATGTGGACCAATCACTGACTGACACATGTCATAGTTTGGTTGGTTGTAGAGGTGCCACGTGGCCCAGTCAAGGGCTGCCACGTGGCACCCCATGGTTGGTTGTTCGTTTATGTGTAAAAGTTTATGGTGTGGTCGAGGTTGAACCTGCGACCTCCCCGGTGGGCAGTGGACTGGCGGGGCTGGGCTAACCGCCCGCCCCCATGGTAGTTCTTGTTATACAAAGGGCGCATTTTTTATTTAAGTTTAATCAAGGTTTGAGCTGGCGGTAAAAAGGGCCGGGGCTTAGCCTCAGCCCTTGGTGCACACCACATAGCATATAACCGGGAGCGTGCAGTTATAACCGTTATAACCATGTTTCATTTGGCCGTTACCACATAGAGCATGTCGCCATATGACCAAGAGTCGGTTACAACAGTTGGGGCACGGTTATATGTAAGCCCATGATCCTATCCATTCGCCATGTCACCATGACAGAGGGGCGTGTGCCATGGTTTGGGGGCTAGGCCTGACTTATAGTTATAAAGTGGGTTATTTAACCAATTTTTGGGTTTTTAATTGTAATTAAGCCCATTTTTAATGTATTTTCTCCATTTTTGGGAGTTATTGGGCATTTATGGAGCCTAAATTTTAGGAGGAAGTTGGAGGTGAGCAACCAACTTCCCAGCTATATAACCAAGGCCTATTTGAGGCTAGGAGACAGCATTGGGGGCATTCAAAACAGAGTTATGTTGAGGAGAAGCCAAGCCAAAGCCATTTTGAGGCAGAGAAACTTTTGAGGAGGAGACGCTGTCGGATCATTTCTGGGAGCTCCGGATGTCCGTTTTGCGTGCCATTTTCTTTACCGGGTTCTAGAGATCTGGATGAACATGACAAGATCATTCTTGTAGCCATTTGGCATTGCAGAGATGTACTTTTGATCTTTTTAATAGAAATAAAGAAGCCTCCCCCACAGAGAAAAGGCTCGGAGACGTAGGCAAAGTTGTGCCGAACTCCGTTATCAATCTGTGTGTTATGGTTTGTTGTTTATTCTTTCATTTCAGATCTGCATATGTGTATATGGCTATTATAATTCCTCTTCCTTTCTCATTCTTTCACTAAGTTTATCAAATGGTTAATTAACGCATGCAAAATTAAAACTCAACCATAAGTCATTAAAAGATCCGACGGATCAAGTGGTATCAGAGCTAGTTGACGTTTGGATTTGAGTTTTGAATGTTAACCAGGGAAAAGCTACAGCATGGTGAACGCGAGCTTGTTGCATAGAATCCATTAATTGGATTGAGAAAAAGATCTTCTCACAGCGAGAAGATGGCATCGGAAGAAGGGATTTCTCAAGATGAGAAAGAGTTCCGGAAAACATTCCTTGCTATGTCGGAGATGGTGAAAGTCTTATACGAAGATTACTTGGAACGGAAGTAACTAGTTTTGGGTGATTCTTCAAAGGGAAAAAGTGAAGAGGAAGAGGACCATCCGTATATTCCTCCTTCATCTCCATCAACACCTTCTTCTCCTTCTTCTTCAAGTTCAAGTTCTAAATCTAGTGGAAAGAAAAATGTTCATAAGAATAAACATGAAATTTCATTGTTAAAACTTGATGTAAAATTTGAGTTACCCATATATGATGGTGAAGTAAATGCAGAAAAACTTGATAATTGGATCAGGAAGATGGAGGTATACTGCAGTGTGCAATAGATCAAGGATGAGGCCACACAAATCAAGTTGGCATCTTTGAGACTTGCAGGTATACTCTTATCTGGTGGAAAAGAAAGCTACAAAAAGGAACACAAAATGTGGGTAATGTATTTCCATCATGGAAGGATTTCATTTCTGCACTTAGGAAACAATTATATCCTTTGGGTTATAAATAAAAAGAAATAATTGAATGGAAATCTTTAAAACTAAGAAAAGGACAAACAGTGCAAGAATATACCGATGGATTTCGAAAAATGGCATTAATGTTAGACATTCCTTTGCAAACACAAGAAACCCTTATGAAGTATATAGGAGGTTTTCCTGCGCATATGAAGTATATAGAAGAAGCCGAAGTGGTTCAAAGAAAAGAAGGGAACGCAAACAGTGGCAACGACATCAAAACCCACAAACTTGGGATCGGATTCAGGTGATGAGTCAAAGATTTCATTGGTTGGTATGACAGGTAAAAATGGTGAAGAGATTGATTGTAGAAGCAACTTGTTTCATATAAGGGTAATCATGTGACACACTAAGATAGACACATTAATTTACAGTGGATCTCAATCTAATCTAATTTCAGAAGAATTGGTTAAGCAATTGGGGTCAAAAACACAAACTCATCATAAGCCTTACACACTTAAATGGATAAGCAATCATCATCAAATGCACATAACTAAACAGTGCACAATCAAATTTGAAATTTCATCTAAGTATGTGGACGAAGTAACTTGTGATGTTGTGTCGTTAAGAGAATGTGGAATGGTCTTAGGTAGTCCATACTTATTTGATCGTAAGGAAATCTTCTACAGGACAAAGAATCAATATCAATTCACTAAAGCAGGTCATGATTATGTGGTTCATGATCATCGTGTTAACGAAAATAAAACACTTCAAACAATGGAACAATTAACGAATACAGTGCAAGCATGCAACAAACCAATAATTGTTTCAAATGAAGTAATCGATCTTAAGCAAGAACAAGATATGGTTGTTGAATGGAAAATCAATCATAAGCTGCTTCAAGATAAGCTCATGTCGTGCAGATATTTTAAGTATGTCAGTTCATTTGCAGTCGTCTTTTTGATGTTGTCATTAGCAATGTTTTCTACATGGATGATAGTGGCTTCAGTAAGATGTAACAGGGTTCAAATGGCTAACAATATACTGTCAATTGTCATAATTGTG
>JASDQU010881197.1:1798-21933 GCA_032191745.1 Picea mariana | reverse complement strand
TGTGGGGAGGTGTGATCCGAAATCGGATCCAAAAACCTGACAGGGCTTGAAAAATGCTCAAAAATGAAAGTGCTCGGAATGCGATGAAACCTATGCCATTACGTCTGTCTCATCTTCCTGATTCTGGTGGTATATTTACTTTGTCACACGGGCTTCGTATGGAGAAGATATCGCATTCTGTCCGATAAGTCAACAGGCAAAAAAATTGTTGACTGTGCAATCCATACAGTCTGTACGGACGCTGACATGGTAGGTCCATACAGGTGACACGTGGTAGCTCCAGGAGACAACACATGTCAACTAGATTTGGACATTTGGGCATACAGTTGGACCTATCCCGAGGTGACACGTGTCACCACTGGAAGGGTGACACGTGGCAGGGATGACGTCAGTGTCTGACGTGGCGACCGTACGATGACATGGCATGAGGTGACATGGCAGAATGATAGGACAATATGACAATGTCATGGAAAGGTTGACTTGGCAGTATGGAGGTTGACAAGTGGCAAGGCACGTGGACCAATCACTGACTGACACGTGTCATAGTTTGGTTGGTTGTAGAGGTGTCACGTGGCCCAGTCAAGGGTTGCCACGTGGCACCCCGTGGTTGGTTGTTTGTTTATGTGTAAAATTTTATGGTGTGGCTAGGGTCGAACCCACGACCTCCCCGGTGGGTAGTGGACTGGCGAGGCTGGGATAACCGCCCGCCCCCATGGTATTTCTTGTTATACAAAGGGCGCGTTTTGTATTTAAGTTTAATCAAGGTTTGAGCCGGAGGTAAAAAGGGTCGGGGCTTGGCCCCAGCCATCGACGCACACCACATAGCATATAACTGGGAGTGCATAGTTATAACCATTATAACTGTGTTTCGTTTGACCGTTACCACATAGAGCGCGCCACCATATGACCAAGAGTCGGTTACAACAATTGGGGCGCGGTTATATGTAAGCCCGCGGTCCTATCCATTCGCCATGTGACCACGACAGAGGGGCGCGCACCAGGGTTTGGGGGATAGGCCCGACTTATAGTTATAAAGTGGGTTATTTAACCAATTTTTGGGTTTTTAATTGTAATTAAGCCCATTTTTAATGTATTTTCCCCATTTTTGGGAGTTATTGAGTATTTATGGAGCCTAAATTTTAGGAGGAAGTTGGAGGTGAGAAACCAACTTCCCAGCTATATAACCAAGGCCTGTTTGAGGCTAGGAGACAACATTGGGGGCATTTAGAGCAGAGTTATGCTAAGGAGAAGCCAATCCAAAGCCATTTTGAGGCAGAGAAGCTTTTGAGGAGGAGACGTTGTCGGATCATTTCTGGGAGCTCTGGACGTCCGTTTTGCGTGCCATTTTCTTTGCCAGGTTCTATAGATCTGGACGAACATGACTAGATTAGTCTTGTATCCATTTGGCATTGCAGTGATGTACTTTTGATCTTTTGAACAGAAATAAAGAAGCCTCCCCCATAGAGAAAAGGCCCAGAGATGTAGGCAAAGTTGTGCCGAACTCCGTTATCAATCTGCGTGTTATGGTTTGCTATTTATTCTTTCATTTCAGATCTGCATATGTGTATCTGTCTGTTATAATTCCTCTTCCTTCCTCATTCTTTCACTAAGTTTCTCAAATGGTTAATCAATGCATGCAAAATTATAACTCAACCATAAGTCATTAAAAGATCAGACGGATCAAGCATCAATTTTTAATTAAGCATCAATTTTAGTGGTTTTCTTACATCAAAGGGAACAAAAGTGAACCAGTGATGTTGTTTAAGAGACAAAAGAGAAGAGCATAAAATGAAACTGAAAAAAAACTACTTCTTCACAAATAAATATTTGCCAATTTAAACTCTTTAACCAAACTTTTTCGTAACTACTTTCCTCAGATATTTGAAAAAAAAAACCTAAAATAAAATTTCGCTCGACTACGAGCTACTTAATGTCCTAAGTATTCAAACAAAGAACTTAAGAAAAATTTATTTTTCCTTGATAAATAAAGAAACTAACCTAAACTACTTTTACCAAACAAAGAAATGAAAAACCTTTTTAAATTATTTTATGCTTAAAAACAAGAAACTTGAAAGTGAATTGTTTTCTTTTCTTCTAAAGAAAAAAAGGGAAAAAATGAGGACAAGACAAGACCAAGAAATGACTTCTGGCCCACTGCAGATCGCAGGGAGTCACTGACAATACCAAACAGGCAGATCAGAACATACTCACAAGCTCATCTAAAAAACCTAATTGAGAAAACACAAGAAATCTTTGATGAACAAAAGCTATACTGAGGTCAGACCTAGGCTACAGACTGCTACAACAGATACCAGGACTAGATCAAGAAAACCCCTGAGAAGTATGACTTCCGACATGGAAGAGGATGATTGCCTCTTCTTTAAAAATGATTTTCTCAACACAGGCACACTACTGACTCTTCAACATCCTGCGTATGTACACGAGTTGTCTAAAGGTAGGGCACGTATGTACACGTGCAGAACCACTACAGGTTGCGTACACCTCTGTAACTTTCTAAAAAAAGAAAACAATAGTCAAGTTGTCAACGCAGGGAATACTAGTATGGAAGACTAGAATCCCTTAAAGACTCAGACACTTACAGAAACTCGAAAAAGGAAATTAAACCAATTAAAACACCCAAAAATAGTATCCCCTAAAACAATACTAGAGGCTTCCCCAATATGGTCGCCAATTCTACTATAGTGAGAAAACCCCCTACATACTACACTAGGGTTCTAAAGTGCAGGCAGAGCTAACCGTCTAAAGTCTCCTACTTTTAACAACTATATTGACATTACCCCACAATCATACATATAAACAAACTATAGGGATTCAATAAGCTTACCTTAAACTCTGTGTCTGGTGTTGACCCCTTTGCACTCAGTTGTTTCTTGAATGTAGGTCTCCTCCCAAGGCCAACCTCCATTCACCAAAAGACAAACAAGAAATTACAAGCATGCATTTTAGATATGGATTAGTGGGTTAGATATAATAACAAAAATACAAATAAATCATGAAAATTGAAGAAATCATTTGGCGGGACGAAAAAAAGTATTTCTTTATATTAATCTCACAAATTTGATTACAATATGAGGCTGGCAACTGATCCTCGAACTCGGTCTTGGGCTCCTCTTCACCATGCACCAATGGATTCAACGTATTCTTCTCCTCTTCAGTTCTCTCTAAGGACATGGCAAGGGTTTTCAATGGAGGAAAAAGGGCTAGAAAAAGGAATTCTAGCTCAAACTCACAAGATGGTTGCAAAATATTGGAGTAAAGGGGGAATAATAAAATGGACAGAGTTTCTTTTATCTCATTCTTATTGTAGGAATGGGACCCCAACACCTTATTTTATAGAACAAAAATGTAGTTATTCAGTTGGGTGACCAACTATGGGCGGAAATGGTTAGGTAACTACTCGAAAACCCGTATCCCTTTGCAAATTTTTCTTTTTTTTTCTTTTTTTGGGTATACATGGGCTGTAATGGTGTATCAAGTGTGTGTACATGGGAAGTAGTGGTGCAGGGTGTGTACATATTCAAAAAAAATGGTTTTCTAAAAGATTTGTTCAATGATGGCTTGGAAAAAATAACAAGTAAGATTTCCTGATGCCAAGTATGCATGTCTGGTGCAATTTAGGGTTATAACACCACTGTGGTAGTCGTTAAGAATGAGCTCTGCTTCTTCGTGAATAATTCACCGACGAAGAATTTAATCTACACCTCGATGATACAAAGTGTCATTGAGCATGAGATAGTTTCATTCTTGATAGCGTATTCATCGACGCTCATTGCCAGAAGTAGAGGCAGGGCACCTCAAAGTCTAGATATAGACTAGTATATCTCCATACCATGAGTCTGAAGATGCGATCAGAAAAATATCTCCTTTAATAGGTGATTCTTCAGGCGTAACATCACCTAATTCAAATGGAAGTTCCGAGATAAGTTCTGCAAAGACCAATGACTTTTTGGATTTTGCAGAAACAAAATCTAACTCAAATTCCTTAAGGATAATGATCCATATACTGATATTTCCATCGATGATACATCGTGTCAACACATATTGAAATGGATTCATAATGGCAATGAAGGTGATCTTACAAAGAAGAATATAATGATGGAAATGTTGGACAACATGCACTGCTGCCAACGCAAGCTTCTCAACATGGGAGTAGTTGAGTTCCAGCCCAACCAAGCCTTGGCTAAGCTAATAAATCACCAGTTCTTAAAGTAGATCATCTTCTTGAATCAAGACCAAAACGATGGTCGACTCTTCAATGGCCAAGTAAAATAACAAATATTTATTATAATTGGGAGGCCGAAGAAAAGGGGCAGACGTAAGGGCACATTTGAACCCTTTGAAAGAGCATTGAGCGGCTTCATCCCAACAGAAAGGGACTCCCTTCTTCATTAAATCCATGAACCCTTTAGTGATATCGGCATAGTTTTCGATAAAACACCGAAGAAATTTTGCTTTCCCCTGTAAGCTTTGAAGATGAGGGACTATGTACGGGGGAGGAAACTGAACTATCACCTCAACCTTAAGAGGATCAACCATGATCCCTATTGTCAAAACTATGAAACCTAGAATATGACTTGACGTCACATAGAAACTACATTTGTTATGATTCAAATGAATCCCATTGTAGCGACATCATTCAAATATTAGTCGAAGGAGCATGGTATGATCACCTCTCTTGCGAGATCGTGATGCTAGATCATCGAGGTAAGCCTCGACTATATGTCTAAGGTCATGGAAAGAAAAAGACATGGCCCACTAAAAAGTAGCTCTAGCATTCTTCAGGCCAAAAGGCATCTTACGATAAGAAAATGTGCCCCACGGAAAGATAAAAGTTATTTTATGTTGGACTTTGGGTTTGATCTGAATCTAGTTGTATCCTGAAAAACCATCCATGAATGAAAAGACCTCGTAGCCTATGAATTCACCAACAATATGGTCAATGAATGGGGTGGGGAAATTATCCTTTGTACAGTCCTTATTCAAGTCATGAAATTCCATGCACACATGAATTGTACCCTATTTCTTGTTAACCAGAACAAGATTTGACACCCATTGCGTCAACTATATGGGGTAGATAAAATGAACTTTCAACAGTTTCTCTACTTCATCCTTAATAACTGTTGCTTTCTGAGGATTCACAGGATGAACCTTCTATTGGACCAGTTTGTCTTCAGGATAATTTGTTATTTCATGTTCAACGATTCTTGGATCAATTCCTAGCATTTCCTCCTAAGACTAGGAAAAAACTTCGTAGAATTCCTTAAATAAATCTGTATAGATTCGAACCTCTTCAGGGGAGCAATCTGCTCCAATGAAAACATTCTCCACGATGCCAGGGTTTCTGCAGAAATCAATAGGTATCATTTTGGCGATACTTTCCATATTACCCTTGGCATAAACTGCATGCATAGCCAGAGGATTAATAGGAAAAGACCTGTCTCCAGTCATATAGTCAACACGAATTTACCTACCTCTATTCTTCTTAACTCTAGGAGAAAATAAGAATTTTGATGAAGATCATCCCAGGGTCTATTTGGACCAGTCAATGCCTCAATAATCACCTCATCTAAGGGAAATACCAAGTCTAAAGAATCAATATTGTCAAGGGAACCTTGAGCCCAAGTAGGCTCGAGAATTAGATCTAAATCTTGTGCGGGAGTCAGATCGGGGTTGGCCAAAGCTTGTTGGGGAATACTGTACACAATTTCTGTCGTGGACAATGACATGGCCATGCCAAGATGCACTATCTCTTCCATCGAGGATGATGGGGAAGGAAGAGTCCATGGATCATGAACGTAAGTCATACAGAACGACAAAACTTGAAATATTTCAGCCCTAGGATGGTCGAGGACAACCGATATCATCTTGACATTGCTAGAAGGAGACGGGTAATCAAAAGTACCCATCAAAAGTGGGCACAAACAAAATCCCATGTTGACAATGTCAGGTTGAGATTTATCAATCATCGGGACCATGGATGCCCCCAATGAAGGTTTAGTCCTATAGAAGGACAACTGGTCAATGGTTACGATTTTTTCCCTCATGTGGAAACAATAAGAGTTGAAAAAATGTGGCAACCACTGCATGCATTGCATAGGTCCAACTCCTTCCTAACAGGAGGTTGTAGTTGATAGGCGCATCGACCACTTCAACTTTGATGCACATGGTCTTCCCTCCGAACTGCATGGGGAAAGAAGGGATGATTCCATGTGGTCTGAAAGAATGACATCACGTAGGTCAAGGCACCCTCATCAACCACCGTACAAAAAATATTCTGAGTAAAATACTTCGTGGGGTGAGCCACTACTATCTAAAATTCAACATGGTAAGGGAGACGAGGTTTCAAGTCAGTCATATCAAGAATGATCATTCTCAGATTACAGATCTCAACAGATCCCAAGGCAGACAATAGAGACTTTCTCTGTGAAAAGAAGATTTGGAGGACCTCCAAAGCAGGCATTGCACAAGGGGTTTGTGACAAATCCTCCACGACAGAGTAATTCTGAGTAGCCCTTGCATTTGGATTATAGGAAGATTTATTGAATGCCTGTTTTGGGATGTGTGTCATTGTTTCTCCCATCTTCTTCTCAATATGGAGAGGAACATACGGGTTTACAAATTATTTATCCTTTTTATCATTTTTTGGCATTTCGTAATCGTCTGCCCTAGTTGCTATGTAAGCGTCACCTTTCAACATATAAACGTTTTAGGCTAAGGGATTACTAGAAGATGCATGGGATCCTTGACTTCCCCCATCCACGCTCGAAGAGGCTTGAGTCATATTTTTCCCATGTTGAAATGGGTTCGTTAACACAATAGGCTGCTTCTACTCCAATAACTTATGTGCCTCTGCAATTCAAGAAAACAGGTGAGTCGGGTGGTCCTTTGTGAAAAGGTTACATAGATACTTCAACTTTCTATTCTTTATGTTTCCCCTGCTAGCATTATTGTTGGGTTTATTATCCCCCTTACCCTTCTTGTTTCACTATTTTTTCTTCCTTTCAGGCTGCTGGTTGGCCTTTGGGTTGATTGACTATACACTGTGTACATCCAACGTTTGGGTAGGGGGAGAAGCCAAACTGGAGGTTTGGTTGGCCGTTGTCTACTATATCGACAATTTTTTCAATTTATTTGACAACTGATCCATGGGATTTTCTTGCATTGAACCAACTATACCATCGACATGTGGTCCAGAATTGTGTCTGGCCTTGTCAAGGATGGATCGTGGTTCATATGGAAAAATCTCATAGTGTAAACCAGACTGAGAGTATATTAGTTCAAGCTGTTGTGATCTCATTATCACCTCCTCCTCTGAAAAAGCTCCCTATGTTGCAACGTCCTTGGTAACTGAGGTACCTTTTGTTTCAGAGTTTATACTTAAGGCTTGAAAGTATAAAGTCTAGGCATCCAAAAAGAGGGTGTATAATATAAAGAAAGGAAAAAACAACTCTTAGGGGAAAAGAAGCTATGGCTGATTTCTGAGTTGTCTTTGTCTAGCTTCCAATTGTTCCTAGATGCTAATGTCCCGCTCAATGACTGCCCATGAACGTTCAATTTCAACCCGGGTGGTGGCAGTTTTTAATATGGTGTTGAAAAGAGTTAAAGAGATACTGGTCTGGTCTGTGAGACCAGGTTCAATATTGGGTTGTCTTGTAACAGGTACTATCATAGAGGAAAAAGAGTTTTAAATATTTAAGAAAAATTCCAATTTTTTTTGAATTAATAGTGTGAAAAAATCAAAGGTCATTTCTCGTACTTGAGCTAAACTGAAAGCCACACATGAAATGAAAGAAAACATAAAGCTATTGAACAATGTGAGGAATCAACCAAGGAAGAATCTCACTTGTGGCAGAAGAAGGAAAAGACAAGAAAAAATTTAATGAAGCATAAGATATAGAAATCTAAGTAATTCAGAGGTCTTGTACCTATTGATCGCTGGTACAGAGGAAAAACTGTAAACACATTAGATGGCTAGAATAATCAATCACCATAGTAGATGTTGTACTAAATTGCAGCTAAGAATTCATCAAAGATATATGAGGAATGATATTAAATATGAAATAATCAGAGGAACACATAACTAAAACTTGACGGGATCTGGAGTCTTTGACTTGCATTTGTATTAATTCTGGCAAATGAAAAATTTCTCTGATACAATTGGCCCCGAAAAAAAATCCCTTGATATCTCTTTCAAAATTGTATTTATACAAAGAGAATCATCAACCCTAGATGGTTGGTATTCCCCTAATATCCTAGGTGCTAATGGTTACAGAATACAAAATTCGAACCATTTTTCTTAGTTACTTTTTTCTTTTCTACCAGTTGGACAAAAATGAGCACATATGTGTTACTTCATCATTTCTTTGAATCACTTCCTTTGCTCGGTCCAAAACAATCAACACACCTGTCTAGAAACTACATCAAAATTCGAGAAGGCTCTGATGTGTCCTTTGATTCAAACACATATAACTACCTCTGAATTTTGGGTAGCCTATATTTGATCTTTCCCTTGTCAAATTTTGTCGAAAACAACTGTAGATTTAATTTTATTAGCCACTTATCCAAATGGGTGGTGTCAAGATGCTTCAATTGTGAAATCTTGAACTGTGCTTCGTTCCATCTCTCCTTGATATGTAGTTGATGCCTTACAACATTTATCTATCCTAATAGACCAAGACAATGACCTTTGCCAATGCCCGGTGTTTTTGTATCTAGCTAATCAAACACTTCTTCTCTTTCCATTTTCCTTTTTTCAGAAATATTGGTTTCCCATGTTTTTAACATGATGTCTCCCCTAATCTGTTCTTCTACAGTCAGCTTCAAAATTGTTGGTACTTCCTCTCTAGCTGAAAACACTACTGCCTTTTGAAAAGAAGCGTGAGCTACTGTAGCCTCTTTTTATTTTAAAACCATGCTATCAAGTGAGTGCTTTACTTCCAAGAAGTAGTTTTGAACGATTTTTATTTTAGAAAGCATGTTTTGTTGTTCCTCTTGTAGTTTCTCATGCACCTCTAGTTCTTGGGCTTGAAATGATTTTATATTCACAACTTGTCCTCCAATAGACTTCAACTTAGCATGTAGCTGTCTCACTAATTCCTCCTGACAAATAACCTATACTTGACTAATTTTCATCTTCTTGTGTGCTTCATCTAAACTAGGTTTCAACAATTCCATTTCCTGTTTGTTAGAAGTCCTGGTGTTTTAAACTCTTTGATTTACCTCCTCTCAGATATTATTTTCTATGTTCCTTATTTGGTCTTCCAACTGGGCTATCATTTGTTTTTTTTTTCTTCAACCTTATTTTCAGAGAGTCGACTGATAATAAATTGGCAGTTGCCAAATCTCCCATAGAGCTTGTTACTTGTATGGCAAAGTCTTCCTCTTCTAGGTTTTTCCCATCTACGAGCACTCTGTGTTTCTTCACCATTTTTCCTTCTCTCAGATGAATTTCCTGTATTAATACTACCTTACTCTTCTTACTTAAAAAGTAGTCAAAGGGGGGTATCTCTTCTCTAGAGATAGGATTAAGGTCACTTGCATATATGACTTGTAGATGGGGGATCCCAAAAGTTGACTGTATAGGAGTTAATGATGCAATAGGGCTGCCCAATTCTGAAGATTGAGTTTATCTTGTTGTTTTGGGGATGTCAGCATGAATAGTTGATGATGAAGGTGGAATCGTTTTACTCGACTTTGAAGGAGTCTCGAATTTAGAACTTTTTTCAGACCCTAGATTCTTTGATTATGAAGCTTCTTCTTTTTGTGAGGACACTTCAGTCTTCTTTGGATTTTCTTCTGCAGTCTCTTTATCATGAGCCTATGATCCCAAACCTGGGGGAATACTTTCTTGAGATGGAGGAGAGCTTGTTGATTCTCCCTGTAGTATCTTCGGAAAACCACTTCAACTGTGCTTCTGGAAAGTTAGAAAGTTGGTTTGTAGGTTAGGTGATAATGCCTGAACTCTGTCTAATATTTCCTCATAGGTTCTGGCTCCCTTGAACATGTCATTGCAGGGAGAAGCTTCATGTTCATACATCTTCATACTGCAATGAATAATATGATTTCCTACAATTTGATAAGGGTCGTGTTTTCTGAGTTCAAGATCTACCAATTTGATGTCTTCCAGTGTTGCAGCTTCAACCTTGGAATGACCAAAGTTAAGCGGTAAACACTTCCCAATCTGTATAGGAAAAAGTGGCCAGAACTTCTTCTGGGATGCTTTCAATTCTATGTCGATGCCACCTATTATTATTTGGTAGGCCACCTCCCTACACACCAGTCTGTTGGGAAGAAATTTTGGAAGTGCGTGAAGAGGAATAAAGCACCCAAAAACCCTAACATAGGAGAAACCCTCTTCAATAAACCAATCTACAATTGTCTTGAGGTTTCCCATGACTGACTCTAAAATATGAGGGGGTGCATAACCATATTAAAATTTGGTGCAAAGGTATCACCACGTAGTGACAGATTTCATAAAAGAAGTCTTTAACATTCTTCTCCCATAGTTTAGAATGATAAACATGAATGGGCTCCATACAAGTTGGGCTCCAGCTCCAATTCATCAAGGGGAAAGGAGTTATGTAACAGATAACATCCATAATATATGAATACATGTAAAAAGATGTAGGTTAGACCCTTGATTTCTCCGTTTGGTACTCTGCAATCTCCTTAGTTAGATTATTTGATAAAATTTTACGCCAGTTGAAACTGTAACCCTTGGCTACTTCATGTATAAGTGGCACCCATTCTACAGGGAAATGGGTAGGGTTTTTCTTCCCAAAAATTCTACATAGCATCAAATCTATATAAACCATGTATTCGTTTAATGGGGCTATGGAATAACTTCCATGGGTATCATCTCTAAATATCTTTGGAATTATCTGGATATGTTTGATCCAATTTTGTACAGTCCTTTCTTTGAAATTCCGCTATGAATTCGACATTATAAGTGTATTTAGAAGTAGGGAGAATTTTATACATTACTTGGATGTGCTCAGGTCTGAATGAGCCGACTACGACCTACTGATTGTTTAGAATGCTCCTTGTCTGAATGTTGGTTTTCTCTAAAGCCCAGCTTATTATGTCATTGTATGGCATGAGCCTTGGCCATGCGGCTATTTTTTGAAGCTTAGACTCAACTATGTCTCTCAGTTTATTTTCAGTCCTTTCATTCCCGAAATCGTTGGGGCAATTCCTAATATCATAGTCTAAAGTTTCAAAAATCTACCTCAAGGATTTGACTGAATGCACAACATGTGGCGTAGTGTCAGATATAACATCTCCATATGGATTCGAGCTTTCACCTACCTCGTCACTCTTATTAGATTCTTTTCTGGGTGCCATGTCATTTGTGCTAAAATGAAAACCCATTGCAGAGAAGAAATGCATGAGTTCTTATGAGTGTAACTCGTTCCTAGTCTGAAAGTAAGAACAGAATTCAAAATAACAAACCTTTATTAACCTTTAACCTGTATTAAATTTAGCGTACCAATATAGGCGATGAAAATTAAATTCTTTAATGGGGATGGCATGCCTAGAGATACGCACTTTATGTCAAAAAATATCTTCATTAATCCGTTATAGATACTACCACATATCAGCGATTCAAAACTAGGATTTCGAAAGGCATGTCATCGAAAACTTGGAATAGAGAAATGTGAAAAGTTACTCAAGACCCTTAATGATTGTTTTAAAATTAACTTATTTATGTTTAAGCACTTAATTTTTTTGGGACTGTGTGTTCAGAGTTTCGAGTATCATGTCCCCAAGAGGCATGACACAAGTAAATCCAAAATCACAAAACTGCAATGGGGTTTGTTTAGGCGTTAATCACTTGTTTTAACCCTTTAATTAATCGTGATCAGGGGTTAGTCTTTACTTTTCGTGGACTAGAGTATTGAGACTCCGATGGCTCTTTAACGCAAGAAATCCCAAATCGCGAAATCATGATGGGATTTATTATCATTAAACCTTCTTACTTCTTAATAAACATAGCATTAACTTTTAATAAATTCCCGACTTCGAGAATCGGGGTTTAAGGAGGCTCAAGGTTGACTCTTTGATTTCCCGAATTGCGATTGATTTAGGATCTGTTAAGTATGTTTTAAACCTTAATTAATCATGATTAAAAGGTATTTCGTGAAAAACACATCGAGACATTTGAAATGTTGCTTAAGTTGAGATGGCCAAAAAAGAACATGTGAAAGGTTTAGAAGGTCGTTAACATTTTTAATTATTACTTTAAAATATGTTCCATTCCTTTTTAAAAAAATCACTTTTTTAGGACTTTGGTAATGGTACTTTGGGGTTGTCATTTAAAAAACATACGTTGTGAATAGCTGAACCCTGAAACCCAAATATCTCGAAAAACCTTTTGACCCCCTTTTCATAACTAAGGGTGACTCTATAACCAAAGAAAAAAGGATATTTGGATTTAGAGAAGAACAATAAACTTTGTTTCAACATAGGTTCCATCTAGAGATATCATCTCCTTGGGGGAAGAGAAGAGAAGTAGACCACGTGCCTTTATTGGGAAAATGGAGTCATTAGTTCATTTTTGCAAAAACTTGTTCAGGAAGAAGGTGCAGGGGAAAAGGGGGTTTTCATCTTTATCTCTGAAAGCTTTCGAAACCCAATCACTATTTAATCTTACTCTTAGGCCATTTGACTTTCTCTTTCCTGATACTAATTTTTGGTCTTCTTAAGATAACCCAAACAACCTTAGGAATTTTAACAGGTTCTATCGATCTTGCTTGCCTCAAGGTGAAGTGATTTTAATGTTTTTAATCAAGGAGTCCTGCGCGAACTTGGGATGTGGATTGAACTTCAAAGAAAACTAATTTACCAGAGTATAATATAATTCATGTATAGCATCCTTACAAATATCTTAGACATTTCTTCACTGCCAGCGAGCATGTTCAGTACCCCGGTGAAGTTATCTGATTCCCTTTATTGAATTTCCTTTCACCACTTCAAATTGTAACTTTGCATTTAAATGTTGAGACGAGGGCAATCATTTTATGAATTCCCTTTCATCATCTCTTTTTGGACTAGAAGGGGGCAATCAATTTTTTGAATTTCCTTTCACCATCTGTCTTATACTTTCTTTGACATGAAGTGGGGGAAATCAATTAATATAAAGTATACCAGGGGTGATATCTATGTATAATTTTGCAACAAAGGTCTTTCAACTCACTTTGATTACTCTAGATATATTTCTTTTCGGCCTTCAAAACATCTTAGTCTGCAGTAAAACTTATGGGATAATTTTATTTACAGGGACCTTCTTTTAAGAAAGACTAAATTTTTTTAGAACCTGTTAAAAGAACTAAGAGATACAGGATTAGCCTATACCTATCTTTTCTTAGTAAGAGTTTGAAGAGTCGTGAGGGATTTCCTTTCTTCTAAATATTCGTTTGTTATCTTTCAGAACTAAAGAGTAACCTCCCCTTCCTCTGTGGACATCATGGGAAGGTGTTTGGGGTCGAGGAGAAGACACCACATATTGGGACAAGATAATAGAGAAGGATTTGGATGTTATAAACATAGTTGTGGCAACACAATCCTGACTCTTGGAACCCTTTTTTAGGTAACTTTACTTCTCCTATTTATTTTATTTATTTTTATCTTATCCAGGGGAATCCTTTATGATCCATAGAAAAATTTCGCTCTTTTGATGATACTTCAGGTGAATATGTTCACACTCATGTGACCGTTATTGCACCTAGGTGATATTCATTTGAAACCTAAACATTTTGGAAATTCATACCTTAGCCTTACCACTTCGTTCTCATCTTAGTAAATTATTTTTTATCACCTGTTTCGAGAAAATCAATTTCCTGATACAGGACCATCTGTTTTCCTCTTTTTGATGTTTGGGTTGTAGACTAGAATCCTGCAAGAAGACAACATAAAAAGTGTCAGGGTTTTAAGATTGATAGAATTCAATGTGTTGAATATTTTACATCTCTATTTCTAGGAGATCACTTAACCTATTTTATTTTCGGTGAAAGTAAAACTTACCGAAAAACTATAAAAACAGAAAACACAAACCGGTATATACAATGGAATTTTGGAAATTGTTTATTGCATATAGTGCTTCATATAACAGTCGTTGATAGGGGCGTTGAGGATTTTACCATCCAAATTTTCTAACAAAAATGAGTTCTTCCATTCAGAAGATGAGACTTTGAATGGTCCATACCAAATATGATCAAATTTGCCATGTTTTGTTGAGTCTTCCCTCCTAGCATCCCATTTCAAAACCAAATCACCAGGGAGGAATTCCCTATCTTTAGCAATATGATCAAACAGTGCTTTCATTTTGTCTTGATATTTTTGTAGCCTTTCGTCTATCTCGGCCCTATTCTACTGAACTTCAATCAGTTGATTTATTCTTCTTGTGACATGGTTTGGTTCTTATTTTTCATCTTGCCAAAGTTTCATCACAGGTAGAGCTAGGTTTATGGGTAATTCAACGCCAGTCCCATATACCATTTGAAATGGAGAAGTGCCAATTGATTTCTTGGTGCCTATTTGATTCACCCACAAGGTGTATTTCAAATGCACATGCCAGGATTTTTTATTTTCGTTCAACACCTTCTTAGTTATGGTAATTAAGATTTTACTTTATGAGTCAGCTAGCCCATTGCCTTGGGGGTAGTATGCCATGGAGTGACCCAATATAATATTGTACTTTTGACAAAAGTTGACCATTGCCATAAATTTGAATGCCCGGGCATTATCTGTAACTATATTTCGGGGACATTGAAATCTAGATAATATGTTTTCTTCTAGGAAATCTATCACCACTGAATATGTGTCTTTTCTAGTCTGAATAGATTTTACCCATTTGGTGAAATAATTCGTAGCAGTCAAGATCCATTTTTTTATGCACTGGAATGTGGATTAATTTCTCCTATAAAATCCAACCCCCATTGTTGGAATGGAGCTTCCATTTTAACCGGGACTAGAGGTAGTGCTGGGTGTTTCTTCTTTCCTGCAAATAATTGGCATGAATTACAGGCTCTGACTTTGGCATTTACATCTGCGAATAATTTAGGCCAATAATATCCTGCTCTCAAGATTTTTTAAGCCATTTCTCTCCACACATGATGTCCTCTGCACACTCCCTTGTGGAATTCATTTATGACCCTTTCGGTCTCTGATTCTACTAGACAAACCAATAGAAAACCCATAGGGTCTTTCCAATACAATTGACTCTCTGAAATACAGTACTTCACCACATGAAATTTCAACATTCTAACTTTAGATGGAGTCATATCACTCGGGCATTTCAAAGTCAGAATATATGATACTATATCTTTGTACCACACTAAAGTTGTAAACTTTTCTTCTATACCAATTGTAGTTATTTGGTCATTGAGTTCATCCATATCCATACATCCTTCATACTCTTGTAGATTATTTATACCGAGTGCCCTGAAATTTGATTCGGCTAGTAGCTTAGCCAAACCTTGTCCTTTTACAAGCTTTGTTAGTTTCACTTCTAAATCGAATTCTTGAATCTTAGCAAGCCATAGACCTCTCGTCCCATCACTATCAAGTTGAACCAATATATCCTTAACGAAACTGGTGAGTACATATGAAATTATCTTGGAGTGTAACACATAGGTTCTGAAATCCTTTAGCGCCTTCACCATAGCGTATGCTTGCTTTTCCATTATGTCATATTTTAATTTTGCGTCTCTGAGGCTTTTATTGAAGAATTCTATTGGTTGCTCGAAACCTTCTTCATTCTTTTGTAGGAGTACTGTTGCGATTGTGTGTTCGGATGCAAACCAGAAGACAAAAAATTCCTTGAGATAATCAGGGCTTGCCAATATAAGAGATTCACCTATAATTTTCTTGATGTGCGCAAATGATGCTTTATCCTCGACCATCCATTTAAATTTGTTGTTCTTCTTGATGATATCTATAATCAATTTCACAATTTCAACAAAGTTTGGGATAAATCTCCTCAAAAAATTTATTTTCCCTAAAAATGACTGGATTTCTTTTACATTTCTAGGAATATTTATAGTGTCAATAGCTTTGACCCTTTTAGGATCAATTTTAATTCCATCCCAAGATACAATATGGCCTAAGAGTTTACCTTATTGCATTGCAAAGTAAGACTTCTTGGGAATTAAAGACAAACCGAATTTGAGACATTTCTCGAACGTTTGCTTGAGATGTATCAGATGTTGTTCATCAGATTTAGAAACAATGGTCAGATCATAAACATAGATAACCACGAATTCATCTCTTTCACTGACGAAGGCAATATCCATAGCCCGTTGGAAGGTAACACCTGCATTCATCAAACTGAAAGTCATTTTATCATACATAAATGTACCCCAAGGGGTGGTGAAGGCTGTTTTTTATTTATCTTCTTCGTTGACAGCAATATGATTGTAACTGGAAAAATCGTCAATCATGGACATCCTATTTTCTACGACTACTTTTTCTAAAACATGGTCCATCTTGGGTAGCGAATAATTGTCTTTAAGAGATGATTTATTTAAATTTCTAAGATCTACACACAGTCTGATTTCTCCGCTCTTCTTTCTAACAGATATCAGGTTGGCTACCCACTCAGAGTATCTGAGTGGTACAATTATTTTGGCATCCAGGAGTTTTTTGAATTCTTTTTTGACCACGAGTAATAAGATGGTATTGATTTTCCTGATCTTTTGTCTAAAATGCTTAACACCTGGCTTTAAAGGAATCTTGTGTTCAATCACAGTGGTGTCATAAGTTCTCATCTCATTGTAAGACCAGGAAAACATGTCTTTACATTGCTTGAGTAAATTTGTATATTTTCCTTTCATCTGAGGACAAAGGTATTTTGATATTTTTACTATTCTAGGTTTTTCTTTAGTGCCTATATCACAATCTTCGACTTCCTCTAGTTGAGGCTGCAATGTAGATTTCAATGGCATATCATTATGGTCAAATAATCTTTCTAGGGGGATGAGACCTTTAGGGATTTGATTATTTTTTAGTACTAACATGCGATGATTTGCGATATTATCTTGGAACTCTTGAGGATCCTCCCCTTCTTGCATAATCCAAGTATGATCGTTCTGGTTTTCTTGGTCTATGTGCGTTTCAGCAAAGTCTTCCACCATTTCGTGGAATTTTCTGATTTTTTCATCATCCTCGAACACCTGCCAATGTTATATATTGTTCGGTATGGAGGGTCTATGCCTCAACTCTATGTGATAATTAAGTTTTAAAGCTGTAGGAGGTGCGAAAGTTGAGATTTCTTTGACTAATGAATTAGCGTGCGTATTTTCTGTACGGGGAATGTAATGGACATTGACTAACGAGAAAAAAATTTCCATTAAATCCCAGGAACAGTTTCTATAAGATCTCAATCTAGGATGTTTGGCCTGATACTGCCGATTCACTTGTTTCACAATTAATCCCGCATCTCCGTAGACTTCCAAGTTTTTTATGTTTAATTTTCTGGCGGCCTCTAATCCCAAAACCACTTCATACTCGCATACATTATTTGTGTATTCTATGTCCCATTTTAGTCTATAAGAGAAAGGAATGACAAAATCATCTCCAGGTGCTACAAAGATTACACTTGCGCCTGCTCCTTCACATGATGAAGTGCCTTCGAAATACATTTTCCAGATTCGAGTGCTATATATACTTTCTTTTATCTTTTTTGTTTTATTTTCATCTGTGAAATCTTCGACACATTCATCTAAATCATTATCGATCGATAAAATACAATTTCAAAGGTCCTAATCAATGACATAAATAGGGTAATTCATAGTATTATGAGGATCACTTACCGTATATGCCAACCGTGTTTCTCGGTATAATCGGGTGAACTGCCCTCCGAAGATGGGAATCATGGTGTACATCATGTCCAGCTGAAGGTATCCTCCAAGATTAGCACCCCAAGACCTGGATAATAGAATACCATACTTCAGAGGTATATCAGCAATAACCACATCCATCAAAACACTTTTTACTGGGATCTGTGCAAGATTTACCACTAAATCCTTAATCATGCCCACACATTTGACCTTTCTCGAATCAAATTAATATAGGTCTTCGTATGGCCTGGTAATTTCAAGGCCAAGTATATCCATAATATCCTTGGGCATCATGTTATGAGAGGCTCCAGAATCCAACATGCAATTATGTAGCAGACGATCATGAATGTCTAGTGTAATGTAAAAAGGAGCAACGGTATCTCTATCCCCTTCAAAATGCGGACCAAAAATTATATTAGGCTTATCATCTTCCAAATTTATAACATCATCTTGACTCCCCATATATGAAAAATTTATCATTTTGGTGATTTGTTTTCATTAAATGAGATTCTTTGCCAGTTCAACCAGAGTTACTGGTATTTTGATTTTGTTAATCTCATTTTCTAGGCTGAAACCTCCTATGATTTTTTCAGTTTCTCTGATTGGTACTTCAGTCTCCTTCTTTTCATCTTTACTTGTTTGTATTGCTTTGTTCTCAGTTGTTTTTGTTCCTACCATATGTGTTTCAGCTATCTTAGATTTGGCACCTCGTGGGTCAACTCCTTTTATCCTAGTGTTCTGAGTTTCAATTCCCTTTGGGGCTGGTTCATATACTTCGCCTCTCGACAATATTTTTTTTGGTTGGGTAGTTGTCATGTTTTTAGTTTTATACCTTAGATTATAATTGTTTTGGAGCTCATCCATTATAGTGTCGACGATTCCTTGGAAAGTAGGGTCCTCTGTATTATTTGTGTTGCTATCCTCATTAGACCGATGTTCTTTTTTTAAAGAAGTTTCATAATCTTGTCTAGTTAAATGAGGTTGATAACAATCTTCACCGAGATTATTAATATCTTCTTCTAAATCCTCAAATTCTTGCATGTCATTACCTCCTATAAAATTTTCATTTTTTAAAGGAGTTTGAACCTTTTGATCTTCATTTTTAATTTGTCTTTGTTGTATTTGAAGATTGGGGTTCCTCCTGAATTATCTCCTAATGAACTGATCTACTTTAGATTGATCTAGTTCCATCTTTGAACTTTTATTTGACAGTTCTTTAATTATCCTAGCCATATCATCCATTTTATCATCTGAGGATCTCCTAGATCCCGAGGGTCCTTCTTGTTCCTTAAAACATTTAGTCTCTCTATTTCTCATTTCCATTTTTTCCTTTAATTTACCAAAATCCATCATGTTTGACTCAATCTCTACGGAATCGTCTTGCATTCTAGTAAGTTCAACTACTCTCCTTTCTCTTAATAACAATGCGAACTCAGGTTTGAAAGCCACAGTGAATGTTACCTTTGTTGCAGGCTGGGAAGGTTTAACTTCAACTGGTATATTTTTATATAACTTATTAAATCTTTGGATGAATTCCATAATAGTTTCTGAATTTTTCTTCCTTAAAGCCCCAAACTCAGTTAAATAATATAAGTGATCTTTCCTTTCATCCCATTCTCTAAGAAAAGAGTTTTCTAATGCGTCGTAGGACAATATCGAACCTATAGGAAAAATTTGAAACCAGTTCCTCACCTTTCCTTTGAAATTTTCAATAAACAATCGTGCATAAACGTCTTCATGCTTGAGACCAAGAATATCTGTGAATTGATCAAAAAAAATTTTATTTTTGGTTGCGGTTAAGTCTCCCTCCCTTGTAAACTTAGGTAGGTTTTTCATGTATTTTTCAAGTAAATCATGAAGGGGTACTAGGAGGACCAGAGGATCATATCTGGTAGCTACTTTAGCAAAATTCCTAGGGGGTGGCGTTGGGGGTGGGCCTTGACCACCCCCTCCTCCGGCAATTTCCATAGATATTCTAGGAGAGGAAACCAATACATTATAAAGAGGGTTTTCAAAGGTTGTTACACATTATTTTCTTCATCCCTATAACCGTTAATGATGTAAACCTATCTATTTCCTTCAGAGGGGTCACTGGCCTGAGTTCCTGAAGAAAGAAGAGAGAAGAAATTTTCTTGAGAAAAGAAGTTGCATTCTCCTTTGTAAAAACCCTATTAAAGAGGATGTTCGCAGGTTGCTATATAGGCAGGGTGCAAGAATGCCTAATTCTCATAGGTTGCACCATAGCTAGGTTGCAAGAGGTTCGCAGGTTGCTTTATA
>JASDQU010881196.1:14990-48202 GCA_032191745.1 Picea mariana | reverse complement strand
GGCAGGTAATCACCCTAATATTTGAGGCATTTAAACATGTTGTATTTAAGCTGCTTTTGATTATAAAACGTCTGCTTGGACATTATGCTTTTGACCTTGTTTCACCTTGGTGAGTGTCATAGATTTCCTAGTAAGTGGCCAACCTTTGGAGAAGGTTTGTGACTGGGGTACCTGGAGGGGTTATTGTACCATTCCCGACCATACTTACCACTTTCCGCTCATTACATTCCCATCATATTGCCCTCTTCTAGGCCCTTTGACTTTAGTTACCCAAGAAGGGCATGTACCCCATTTCATGGGAAGAAGGGGATGAAGGCCCAGGGGGATGGTTGCTAGCAAAAGATAAGAGCCTAAATATAAACCTTCTAGATGCTTGCCCAGTCAGGTCTTGACAATGATGAATTGTTTCTCTTGATTGAAGACCTGCGCAATATCAAACACATAATAAATATCCCGCTTGAATATAAGACTAACACAAGTGCGGTACAACACTTTACATGGTTACCCCTATGGCACTTTGTGGACCTCTTTGTTCAAGTGACACTGTGTTACTTCCCCCCAAGCTAATCGATTCACTATTGGGAGTGCACACATGTTTGGATCATTGATTAATTAAAAAATGGAAATAAATGGACTTGGAAAAAGGTTGCATTGAGGAAAAAGGTGTAGCACACCCCCTACAAAGGCACCCATAAATGAGATAATACGAACCCTTGTATGTCATGAAACTCATTGACCTATGAAATCTAAACCCCTTATCCACATCATCATCCACAACATAACCTTGAAGGGCCACCCTTGGGAGCATCCCCTACTAGAGGGTTTTGGTCTACCCAATAGGATTTTTATGACACCCCTCCCATACCTAAACTTGGTCAATTGTATAGGGTCTTGGAGTATTTGTTTAATTTGATGAGGTAGTTTTGATGCACATGTTTAGGTGCTTTGCTTATTAGATGTGGTTTTCACTTGCCATGATATTTTGACTTGAGATCCTTGGAGGGCGTGCCTATTTGTTTTGTAGGACCTCATTTGGTGGACAGTTTTGGAGGAACAAGCCTAGCTTGGGCTTCCATGGGGCTTGAAGCCCACAGGTTGGATACTAAGGGCCCACATGCCAAAGCATGATGACTTGCCTTTGGAGGCCTAGAAGACACCCTGGAAGACATGACCTAGCCTTCACATGCTAAACGACTTGCCTAGGAGGGGAAAAACATCACTTCTTGAGGCTTGACGTCACCTAGGGCTAAGGTTTGTGGTGATGGAGTTGTTGCGCATTGACACTTCGCATAATTTGATCGGAGGAGACATGGATTGACCTCGGCACATGAAGAGGAGGCTCTAGGAGCCCCAAGGACCTCCACTTTCTTCTCCAACAACTTGCTCCAAATGTCAAAACATCCCCTAAAGGGGTGACATCATCTTGCTTTAGGGTTTCTAATGTGCAAAAGTGAAAATTAAATATTATTATTTGTGTAAAGGGGTAAGATAAGAGTTGTTGACCCCTTATCTTATGTTTTACCCTAATTAATTGGACAAACTATGTTTTCGACATTTTGTATAAATAGAGATCATGTGAATCTCATTTCATAACATAACTCTCCCATTGTGAGAAGTACTTGGCTGAAATTTTCGCTAGCTTTGAGCATTATTGTGTTTCTCTCTTATGCAAATGTTTTATGGTGCTATCCTTTGGTGAATGGATGAGGAGGAGGGATGTGCACCTCTTGAAGGCTTACTCTTTGCTTTTGGATGACAATTTGCATGGTGAACTAGGGTTTGGTGTCTCTCTTTGCTTCGAATTGGTAAGGAAAATCTGCATATACTAGTTCTCTTTTCATCATTGTTGGTTATTGTTGGAGGAGTATGTTTGGATACACCCTCCATTAATGCTTCATCTTCTTGTTAAAGTTATAAGTCATTTTTGAACAAGGGTTGCTAGGAGGAATACAAGTGTGGATACCCTCTTAGATTTTACCCTAAGTTCGTTGGCATACCCTAGGGAGTAAGAGTATTTACACCAGTAGTGTTGTTGTTGATATAACTTGTGCTTTAAAGACCCCATTCACTTAATTTTAAAGACACTAATCTGATTATTTTGCATTGGAGAAACAAAATAGCGCATTGGGAAACATGAATTTTTGTCATTTCAACATTTTGCAATCTGGGTTTTGTTCCTTGTGCCTAGCACACCTCTTAGCCACTAGGGCATCCCCTCTAAAGGGGTATTGTTTGCTGCTGTAATAAACTTTCATCATCTTCAGCCATTAAGGTTGCAGAAACCCTAATTAAACTTTCTCTAATAACTCTCAATTCAACCACTGAAATTTGCTAAGATTTTGCCCATATATTCTAGTGATCATAGCGCATCTTTTGGTAGATTTTTGGCAAATTTTAATGGTTGAATCTCTTGCTGTAATAACTTGTTTGTTACAGCCATAAGGCTGATTATTATCTCTGCAGAAAGTGTTTACTACAGACTTACTTTTTGTGCTAGTATCTTTCTCCTTTAATCTTGAGTTGCATTAGTGTTTTACTAGTTTATCTCTTGCATCATTTACTTGATTTCTAGCACTTGTTTTAGCAGCTAAGTGCCATTTCATTCTTGATATATACTGTCACTCATTGCTGCAATTAGGGACAGCAAACTTAACTTGTTTTTCCATCATATACTTGTGTTTGTATTGTTGTTTTCCTTGTGTCTCGGGTAGGTACAATCAACATTTGCAAGGTCTACTACTTCCTGGCAACCCTTGGCTACCACCAAGACCTCATTGAAGCCCTTCTCCACACATAGAAATTTGACCTATAGGGGCATTCATTCATACATCACACTTCCCATCTCTTTTCCCCCTAGGGTCACCAAAATTCATAGAAATTTGACCTATAGGGGCATTCATTCTTACATCACACTTTCCATCTCTTTCCCCCCTAGGGTCACCAGAATTCCCCCCTTGAGGTAAATCACTTCACCTCTAAAGTGATGGGAGCACCTATCTAAGGTGACAGTGGGTAGGTGCTCTATTAGTTGTCCCCATTTGGTGGTTGGGTCAGGGTTTTCCCAACCTACAACTTGTGTGATAACACACTGGAAATTAAAGAACATTGCAATGCACTGCCCCATCATGCGGGACACTTTTTCCTTATTCATTTTTATTTAGAAGTCCTTTATTCATTTAGAGAAGCGTTTCATGGCTCTCAGGACTTTAGGGCGATCATTTATGTATGATGTCAGCGACAACACCTTTGGGCCTTCATCCCCTTCTTCCCATGAAATGAGGAACAAACCCTTCTTGGGGTCAATGCACCTGAAGACACAAAAGATGAGGAAACAGAGGGGAAGAAGAGTGGAAAGTGGTAAGTATGAGCAGAAATGGTACGATGACCCTTCAAGGAAACCCCCCAGTAGAAACCCTTTTCCCGAGAGTGACCAACTTACTAGGATACCATGCCAACCACCAAGGTGAAATTCGGCAAAAGATATAATTTCCAAGCAAACGTTCTATAGTCAAGAAAGGACTCTTTGCAACATGCTCAAATGCTTCAAGTATTAAAGTGACACTTACCATGAGACTGGACTTGTTACCTCATGAAGCAAGACCTATTGTCTTCTGGGAGCCAAGTTGGTGTAGTGGACGTTGCTCTGTTGCCAATGATGATGGTGAAGCATGGTGAACAAGAGGGGCTCTGTGGGTTGTGTTATGCATCGGGCTCTCTGCACTCCATGTCTGCTACCTACGGGCCTCAAGACATCATCTCCCTAGTTATCCCTAGGTTGGGGGGGTAACAGGACGAATTATGACGCATCAATGAATGGCTTAATTACATCTTCTCCGTATTATTCAAAACCTCTTACTTTTTAATTTTGACTACATCGCCAAATTGGATAGAAACTGGTCTTGATAGTCCACCATCCCTTTATTTCTAAAAAACATTTTAAACATTATTTTCCAGGGTCCCCCCCTTGTGTCGGAAAATAACCAACCTAAAGTGAGAAGAACAGTTGTTGTGGTAACTATGGGCAACCTTCCTAAGTGCCTTTATAGATGCACTTTGTTTAATCTTTGAGTACAAGTTTGGGAGGTAACTGGCCACGTGCCACAAGTTCGTGTGTTCGACACTTGGGTCGTGTATATGTCGACATTGGCCAATGGCTAATGTACCATGCATTGGAATTTGTCAATTATTTTCTAAGTATCAATAATTGGATTTTCTTGCACCGGTCCTAGAGTCAATCACTTTTGTTGATGGTGATCCTCTTAAGGGCACACTGGCAGATGTAGCACTTGGAATGGATATGTTGAAGGAAGGACGAAAGCAAAGTGGAAGTGGTGATATTGATGATTTTGATTATGACACCCAAGGGGACGAGTTATGATTCTTCAGCCCTATTTTGTATTTGCCATTGGCATTCCCTTCTATCATCTTATCTATGCAATATGTTTTGATGATGTTGAATGAAAAAACTACAATTCACGGTTCTATATGTATGATCTATGTGGCATTCTTGTGTGTTTGATGTAGTTCTATTTTCTAAATGTTTTAAAAAATTACATTTTTATGTATGTATGTCTGTGTGTGTGTGTGTGTGTGTGTAGAGAGAGAGAGAGAGAGAGAGAGATTGGTGTTCCTATATCCCCTTGTGAGGGGTCTACATGTCTAATGTCCCTCTGTCGGGACTCTTAGGGACAATCACAATGGAAATCATGCAAAGACAAATAAAACAAAATAAGTAAAATTTTAAAAATAAATACTTGAAATATATTTATAAAATCATGTGTGCATATATTTAATCAACTTTCACACTTCATACTAAAAACTTCCACCTAAATGAAAAGAAAATAAAAACTAGGAAGGGGTCATAACAATGAATTTTCAGTACACTTACCTAAGCAAAATAAGTCATCCGGAAGTGGCTTGTAGCGATTGACAATAGCATATATGACGGTAAGGCCAACGGCTGTTATTAGGCTGCAAATGCAAAGGTGGATGACAATCTCAAATGCTCAATCTACATATTTTCGACTAAAATCTAAATACAAGAAACTAATATCGAAAATATCATTCTAAGAAAAGTATATGTTCAATTTCCCAACAAAAAAATGCAAAATAGTTAAAGTTGTCATACAATTGATCTATGAAAAGGAGAATAGCTCGCTCATCTAAACTCATCAAATGCCTTAGCTGAATCCCAAGGTAGGATGCTGCTGCTGATTCTGCCAGTCCTGTCAACAAAAAGCTGCCCCAATATCCTCAGTCTAGTCCTAGAAAAACAATATTGCCTCCATACAAAAACATAAAACAAAATACTGGCATAGAAATTTTAAGTATTTGCATGTGTGTGTTCAGGTTATGACAGTGACTGCATAGAAAGATGTTAAAATTAACTTCTAAACATATCAAAATATATGTCTAGCGTATATTTTTAATTTTTTAGGTGTGTTAGGAACTCCTTATTTTGCACTTTGTACCAACCCTATTCTTGAGTCCCACTGACCTTTCTTTGGTCATCGGTGGACAGTAATATAATTTCATTTCATTTCAATTCTATAGACAGCTCAAAAAATATATGAGAGAGACTGTAAAGACTTGAATATTCACTGTTTTGTATCTGCAGCATGCATTCAATAGTTTTCTTGTAGGGATGTTAATGATCGAAATGTGCAGAGGCACACAGTTTTGGTGAAACAATTAAGAATTAACATCTTTTGCAATGGACACTTAACCAAATCCAATCAAAAAATCCACCAGCCTAGATAGCATGGTACAATGTTATGAACTTCTCTTTACACGGTGCACCACATAAATTGGTGGAATAGTTCGCCACCATCTTCATGTTTGCTCAGCTTTCATATTTTTAACCAACAAGACAGAAAGCAAAATACAAGTCTCTATTTGGTAATCTTTGCTTCACTTCTGTCCAGAGATCATAAAAGATAGAAGATTCTGCCCTAAAACTAAAGTTTTCAGATTTGAATCCAACAGTTTCATAAAAAAAATCTCAGAACTGCATGATGTTTTATCTAGCAATACACTAAATGGAAATAATGAGTGATCACAGAAACATTCCACAATGACGTACCTATATTCTTAAGATATTTGTATAATATTAGTCTAGCAATATATTTTTAACAGCTCCACTGACATCAAATCCTAACAAATAAATGAATGTACAAAAAGAATATTTAGTATTCCCCTACTTGATATAGTTTGACAGCAAAGGCTAGTTGTCTAGTTAAGACTTAATGTAAAAGAAGCATAAATCAAGATAAACATGGAACAAGAATAAGGCTTGCCCAACCCCACCCCTGCATAATATGCTTTGTTCTCAAAATATAACCTCTGACACAGCGATTTCACCACCAATGCCACTGGATGTGAGCCTGAAGTACCAACTACAATTGTGGCTTATATGTATCTGATGAGACATAGTCCCTAAGTTCGTAGTGATATGTGTGCAAGTCAAGTCAACCTCTCAAATGAGATGCACCATCCAAGAATAGGTCACATGTGGCAATTTCTTGTTAAGCAAGTAACTTCCTCTCTGTTAACCCCTAGATTTTCTCACTTGGAAATGCTGGGGTTAGGAGTCAATATTATCTTCATCTACTGGAATTCAGACTTTTCTTCAGAGACAACATTTGATCAGGCCGAGGTTGTTTCCCATCAGGGGCAGGTACAGAGATTGGTTCAGAAGTGATTTTTTGCTTCAATCACAGAGCTAGCTCAGTTCTTCATGGTTCATAGAGACAGGTTGTTGCTTTCAGCCAGTTCCCCATTTTTTAGGAGACAGTGACCAAAGACTCACATGAAATTTTTGAGCATGAAATATCCCTGATCCCGCTGATCAAGATATTTGCTACTGATCTAGTGTTCTGTCTTGCAGATCTAATACACTGGGGGTTTCTGGATGCGTTTCAGTTGTGTATTTGAGATCTTTATGGTTATTGCATGTGCATGTTGGCTATTTCAGGTGCATGTTGGTTATTACATGTGCATGTTGTGTATTTATGGTTTAAACAGTATATAAAGGATGCATGCGGAAGTAAAGAACATCAACTGCCCAATAACATATATTATGCGACTCAAGCATGGAAATACAATAACACACTGGAATATAGAGTATAATCATCAGCTAGATCTCAAGGATTGTCACTGGAATACAATCAAATAGCATAAAAATACCTGTGTTGCGAAGATGAATGCAGATCTGATGCATGCACGGATAGATCGACAAGAATATGCAACTCCGGAAAAATACAGTAACTGCTACTAGCTGGAAAAATCGTCCGGAAGGATAGACTGTCGGAATGCGCCGGACTGCTCCAATAGAAGCGCCCTGGCCTCTAGACTGGAATGGATGAGTGTCGGATATTGGATCTGGCCTCTGAGGTACTGGATCTGGACCCCTGGGGGGTTTGCGCACCTCCTGGGACACTGGATGCGCCCCAAATGATTCCACCAACGGAATCTGCTTCTATATTGCTCAAAACGATCGTCTTGCCAAATGCGGAACTGGGTCGGAAGGGTTTCCCCGAATCTGTCCTGATGCTTCGTCTGTAACCCCAAATGTACTGCCGGAAGAGTTGCGCCCTAAATGGCTGAATGAAGCGCTCTACAAGATTCCACCATCAGAATCTAATGATAAATAGCTCAATAGAAGCGCCTTGGCTGGATCTCCACTGGGTTGGAAGGAAACTGCAATCTGAGCTCAGACCTCGTGCAGCTCCACAAACCCTCAATCTGACTTGCGCCCTCACTGGCTGAGTTGCGCACACTGTACTAGATACTCCTGAATAGCTCGGTGAAATACCTAAATGGTATCTCTGATGGGCTAGGGTGTGTCTCTCAACACCRAAACCGATCAATGGTGGTGGTTTCCTCCAGAAATCCACAAAACAATAAGGTCGACTCTCTTCCTCCTCTAGGAACTCTCAACATCAAATCATAACAATGCATAATGAATTAGGTTGCTTTACCCTTCCTTTATAGCTCCCCGAAACCCTAATTCGTTGTTGACCTTTTCCCTCCAAGTGACTTTCACTTTATTTTATTATTCCTTGATTAAATCACTTAATTAATTAATTAATTAACCAGTTTACCTCTAAAAAGTGATTTATCCCTCTTGATGGCTTCTCCGGCCACTGAAAGTCACTTCTCATCATCTTATCCTGTAATGCTCTTCCTCCCGATTTCGATGAGCTATTAAACTAAGAGGTTTCTCCAAGTAATATTCCCATTATGACCTTCTTAGTGAATTTAATTAAGATATGACCCATAATAACTCAAAATTACGAAAATCGTCGGAATGCAACTGAACCAAAGCCAAGTTGTGCGGAATGGATCCTGATGATGAACGATGCAACTCAGGCCCAAAAAAAACCCCTCAATATCTCCCGAACTCTCTGTCACCCCTATTTGGCTACTCTGGTAGGCACAACACTTTGTAATGTTATAATGTCCCAAAATGGGGACATTACAAAGGATGCAGTATTGTTCCTGGTTGCATTATCAAGCCAGTGAACCCTTTCTGAGATGTCATCTGAGTACTTTCTATTTTTAGCAAGCAGAGATCGGGAGTGTTGTCGTCCTTATACACACTTGCAAACGTGGGCTAAGTCCAACACACTTAGTGTGTCCTTGGAGGCACAATGCTTAGGTTCAAGCCCACTGTCACCTCGACTTGAACCTCTTCCGTCTAGGCTTACTCCTAGGGAAGCCAAGGGGGGTAGACCCTAGTTACTAAGTGAAATTAAAAGTTAATTCTAGGAGTTGGTTTTAGTTGATCAAAGGTTTGGGGATCTAGCCTATATGCAAAAGAAACAATGCAAAGTGCAAGATTTCAAATGCAAAAGAAGTCCTTTCCCTAAGGCAACTAAGACTAGTGCTTAAGATTGGGCAAGGGGTCAACTATGTTAAAGGGAGTTTAGATTTTACAAAGATTACAACCAAATTTACAAAGAATACTAGATACAAGATTTACAAATAAGACTAGATACAAAAGAATGAAAGCAACAACTATCTACAAAGTTAAAGTGTCAACTAAGAGATACAACAATGATACAATAGATACAAACTATACAATAATGGAAAGCAAGATATAAAGCAACTAACTTGCAACTAACTTGGAATAAACTTGAATGTGCAGGTAAAGAAAGATGCTCAAAGGAAAGTACAATACAACACAACAAGACAACTATCCCAAACAAAGAGTGCCCCCAAAGGATGCACAACTCAAGGGGGAAGTTTCACCGGCATATACAACAACAAGCCCCAAACAATGAAGATGCCTCCAAAGGATGCGCAACTTCAAGGGGGTTGAGCCAATTAAAACACAACACAACTTAAACTCAAAATTAAATGTTGAAATGAGACCTCCAAGGGCTTAATGCGCAACTTTAGTTCACTTAGTCAAACCCACAAAATGCTTAAAGTAAATTTGCATGTAGATGTAAAAGTAAAGTGCTTGCAATGTAACTTAAGCGTGAACCATAAAAATACCAATGTAGATTGCCCAAGGTTAAGTGGATTGATTAGGATTAGTTAAGTTGTTAATGTGAAGAGTGAATCCTAGACTAAGTGACAACCCAAGAACTCTCCCCGCTTGTACCAAAAGAATTGTTGGGTGCTCAATAAGTGAGGCAAACAAGGCCACACCCTAGCTCCACAGGTCAATCCAAGAACAAAAGTACTCCACAAGGGGGACACCTAGTGTCATGAGACCGTCCCCGATCTAGCACCCCTTGCTTCTTCCTTAGGTTCTCTTTTTGTTGGCAAAGTTGAGACAGTGGTTGGCGACCTATTAAACTAGGTAGATTTTAGGCCCTAAGAGACTAAGGTAAATTGAGCTTAAGAGATTAAATTAAGTTAGATTAGGTGAAGATGATTGCAAAGTAGTGCTTGTATAGAGTGTGCTTGCAATGTAAATGAAAGTACTTGAAAGATAAAAACTTGAAATGTAAAGTACTTAAATGGAAATTGCAAGAAACTTGAAATGCTTGAAAGTAGATAACAAGATTATGCAATGCTCATAAAATTAAATTGCAAGACATAAAAGAAAGTACTTGAAAGTAAAAATAACTTGCAATGAAATGAAAGAGCCAGATAAGCACCATAAAATTGGTATGCCTCCACAGGCCTAAACTAGCATAAGATGATTGCTTCTAGATCTAGAAAATTTTAAACCATTTAGCACATGAAAGAAGCAAATACCATATACTAGCCTAGCCTTACGATTTTGGGGGTTGGCTTAGCCAAGCACTCACCAAGGTGTAGGCAAACAAGAAAAAATAAATGCTTGAAATGAAAACTAATCTAACAACCACAACAAGTGCACAAGATGGAGGACAAAGCCTTCCGGTTTTGTGCACAAGTGGGTGAATTAAAAGAATGCTAAAAACTTGAAAGAAATTCCTAGCCTCTCAACCTTGTCCTAATGAGAAGTGGGGCAAAGTTGCAAACAATGGAAAATAAATTGTTGAAAATGAAAACTAATTCCTAGCCTTACGTTTTTGGGGGTTGGCTTAGCCAAGCTCTCACCAAAGTGTAGGCAACTTGTAAAAAAAAATGCAGAAAATTAATTAAAATGAGAGAAGGCAAGCCCTTGGGACTCCCTTGGGCTTTCTTACAATGTGTAGAATAGAAGAGAAAGAGAGGGTATTGATTACCCAATTTTGGGAGGCTGATCTTTAGCTTGTTGTGGCCCCAAATGGCCTCTTGGACACCTCCTTGGTCACTAACCTACAAAAAACCAGCAAGCAAAAGCTTGCTGGAAATGCTGCAAAAGTGACACAAATGTTAAGAAAATTTTTGCTTTTTACACAGAAATTTTCTGCAGAAAATTACAGCAAGTATATTATATTGAAATGACCTATTCTAAGTGTTAGTATGCCCAAAAAATCAATGGAAATGAACAGAAATAAAGTGCAAAAATTTTAGAGGCTCAAAATGGATGAGGAAGGCAAGTTTCCAAATCTGAAACAAGTCTTTCAAACCCTTGAAGTGACCTGCAAATATTTATGAGCAAACTACAAGAAAGAGCAAATATTTGAATCAAACCCCCCGCTAGGTGAACGAGAGAAGGTAATGACAGCATCTAGAAGGAGAAGCTTATGATTGGTACCATTGGTGGTCCAGGAAATGTGATGCCCGTTCCTTCCTCTGGAAGAATTTTACAACAGCCCTACTTAAAATATTTCATGACGAAGAGGATGACAACCTATATAACAAGTTCGTGCAACTCAAATAGAAGGGAAACGTAAACGATTATACACACTGTAACGTCCCCAATCGTTACGACTACACACGAATCAGAAAGTGCAAATTTTTTTTTTGGGCAGGAAGGAAAAGACGACAACAATTGAACCACACAACCTGACGACGAACACACGCACGCAAGTCAGTCGACAAACATCAACGACTCATCAACTAGCACAACGAGCAACTGGGCGACACAAGCGTACAACAACAAGGAGAAACGACTATCCGCCCGACGCAATCATGACCAAGCCTGCAAGCTAAGGACAACATCCCCCTCCCGACACAACGACCAATGACTAGAACCTCAAGGCACGCAAACCAGATGCATGAAGGCTTACAACACAGGCACTAACAACAACTTACAACGATCAACGACACTTACACGGGAAGCACAGACTTTGGCCAAGTTATCATTCGCCTCAATTCAATAGGGCGCGCAATGATCCCCCCCTTCACCAGGAATCATGCCATGGCCAGGTGATAGGCGTGACAATGACCAAGGCGCAACACGACGCATCTAGACCAAACCCAGAAGGATCCAATGTGCTAGGAGACCCAACCGACGGTCAACATTCAAACTCCACCCATGCAAACGAGCTCACGCATGCAAACTACCTCCAAGCGCATGCAACTACCTGCACGCTAACAATGCATATAATACTATACATGATTTGGTGTGTATGCTTGCCGCACCATCAACAACGGCACTCACAGTATGAAGCCTGGCCTTAAACCCACTCACGGATATTTAACAATTCAAAACACCAAACAAAATCAAACTCCAAATCTCTAAGCTTATTCAAATAAAAAGAAATGAGAACGCAAATGCAAAATGTGCAATTAGTGAAGAACAATATTTAACAATTAAAAACACCAACCACACCTTAGGACCTAAAAACCAAATAAAAATGAACCATTGAAACATTATGAAACATACAAACTGGTATATAGTCGTGAGAAGTGCATAAAGTTACTCACAAATTTTCGTTTACTTGTTCGTGTCACAAAAGGCTACTACAAATATAAAGCACAAAATACAGATTACTAACAACAGTATTTAACCATCAAAACTATGGGATATGCTAGTATTTAAATCAAAATAATTTTAAATTAAATCCTAGTGTTTTGAAACAAAAGAAACTTTGATAACTAGTGTACAATCCTCAGAAACTTCATAAACAAATTTATGAATTCCGTGACTTATAAAAGCCACAAGGAGTTATGAAAATGTAAATGCACAAAACACAGCAAAGGCATAAAACACAAAATAATGAGAAGCAAGATTTAACCATTGAGAGTTATCTAGGCATATATTTTCGAAATTTAAGTTGAACCATTAAGATGTTTTGGAACATGAAAGAGAACTGGTATATAATCTTGAGAAACTTCATATACAAATTCAAAATTCATTTGCATCTAGACTTACCGAGGCAACAAAACCTATGAAAATNTTATAAAAGCCACAAGGAGTTATGAAAATGTAAATGCACAAAACACAGCAAAGGCATAAAACACAAAATAATGAGAAGCAAGATTTAACCATTGAGAGTTATCTAGGCATATATTTTCAAAATTTAAGTTGAACCATTAAGATGTTTTGGAACATGAAAGAGAACTGGTATATAATCTTGAGAAACTTCATATACAAATTCAAAATTCATTTGCATCTAGACTTACCGAGGCAACAAAACCTATGAAAATACAAAAGTACAAAACGCAGATTAGTCTGCAGCAGTATTTCACCATTAATAATACTTTAGGCATTATAGATGAGTTTGTCATAAAGCAACTCAAATACAGTGTCTATTCCATTCTTAAGAAGTCACAGGCATTGCTCCAGGCGGTCTAATAACGCCCGCTGTCAAAACGCAGGTTGTCAAGGCGCATACAGTCAATTCTAATACAAGGACGTAGGGATTCAGTTCAGTTATATTAAAACGCAGCCACTCTGATTCACAGGAACGTAGGCTTAAATAATATCCCTATCACCTCTGATTCTAAAGCTATCAATCGCTGCCATTGCTAAAATAAATTCGCTGTTTGATTAATGTTACAACGCAGGTGAACAATTACGATTTTGCTGGCATACCAAAACAAAAACACAAATAGGGATAAATAAAGCGTTTTTCCATCATTGGGATACCAAAACAAAATGTAGACAAGGATAAATAAAGCGTTTTTCCATCGTCAGGATACCAAAACAAAACGCAGACGAGGATACCAAAACAAAAACGCAAACAGGGATACTAAAACAAAAACGCAGACAGGGATACTAAAGCGTTTTTCATTCGCCTGGGGTACCAAAACAAAAATGCAGACAGGGATACCAAAACAAAAACGCAGACGGTATAATAATTCGTTTTCAAATAAATTAAAAGCATGGGGAAAAAATCACAGCCCAAACACAGGTAAGGACTGTCAACAAGAGGACAAACGCAGGCTAAAATCTTTCTCAATTAAATTTAAGTGCAGAAGTAAAACACAGGGAACGAAAAATGAACAAGGCACAAGGTAATCGTTCATCGGAAGCGCAATGACCATTAGTCAACAAGAACAATCCACAAGGGTAGCGGCTGGCAGGAACATCCTTCACTCATCATCCACGCACAGAAAAGCAGGGCGTTGAGATCCATAGGTCTATTAACGCCGAAGCGACAACCGTAGATCAGGCTCCTGGTCGACTGCTCAGGCGAGGACTGATGAGCTAGGGACGAAAGGCAAAACAACCGCAATCATCACAAATCAATAAACCATAGGGCGGTCAAGACATGCCGGAAATCGAAGGCCATGGGAGTTAATCAATCATCGAGCTAAAGGATATGGGAAAATTTCAGTCATCAAGTAGAATGCTAAGACAATCATTTTCCTTACCCAATTAAACATGTAGATCTAAAAGCATAAATCATACAAACAATCTACCACGCAGAAATAAAGGAAGTGTACCGTTGCCCAAACGCCCGCTCTGAGTTGATGTCCCGCGCTCCGTGCAACTCCCGCTTGCCGACCAATGAGACTTCACCGATACCTCTCAGCCAATGCTAGGGGTATTCTTCTTCCCCCTTAGCCCCCCGAGCCGCAAAGGGGTCACGCACACTAACCAGAGAATCAGCTAATTCCCAGCTCGCCTCGCAAGGCCGAGCTACCACTCCTCACCGAGTTGGGTATCCCAACTCCCACAAGCTAAGTCACTCAAGTATAAATTTCTGCAGTGTAACGTTACGTATCACAGAAGAGATCCATCATCCTTCTCCCCTCTCCATTATATAGAGTTTCGAAGTCAAAAACTTTCCCAAAATCCCTTTTAATTTATTGTTCATTAATTTAACTCATAATAATCCTCCCCGTACATGTGTCGCCCATCCCCTTTATTGCACCATAAATTAATTTCCTTAATTAATTAATTACCCTTATTTCCCTCACCCACCTAGAGTCATTCCTAGAATCGCTCCTAAGTGTCCCCATATTCCCTTACAAGTTTTAATGACTTTCCCCCTTATTAATTTCCTAGTTGGGTTTAAATTAGAAAGTTCTTAAATGCTAGATACCTTACTAAGTTAAACTATCTGATTTTTCCTTGTGTTTCCCCTTTCTTTTTATGTTTCCCGCTTTTTCCTAGTTTCCTAATTATTTTAGATTTCCCTCTTTCCCCTTTTTATTTAAACTCAAAAAGGCATGTGCAGAAACTTACCCCTTTTTCCCTTTTTCTTTTTAATGAAATAAATTTTTAATTAGCATAATATAGTAAAACAATTATTTCCCCTTTTTAAATTTTATCCCAAAAGATTTTTATAAATTAATTTAATTGCTTACCCCCTTCTTGTCACGAGATTAATGAAGATTATAATTATTATTTATTTTTATTTTTTTAGGCTGGGCGACATTTTATTAGGGGAAAAGTTTTAAATCTTCCTTAACACGTTATTCGTCCTAAAGCCATCTAGGTTTATCCAATTATTAAATAACAACGCGATGTGCCCTTCAGGACGCACTAGGTACTCCAAGGGTGCCACTCGCCTCTTTATGTTTCTCTTGTGTGACGTGCCCTTCAAGACGCACTACGTGCTCCAAGGGTGCCACTCTCCTCTTTCCATTTTTCTTGTGCGACGTGCCCTTCAGGACGCACCACGTGCTTCAAGGGCGCCACTCGCCTCTTGACTGACTTGGTAGACATCAAAAACCCCTGGAGTCAATACTCCGCCAGGTGATCTTGTGGGAGACTAAGAGCCTCTAAGGAATAAGGCCCCTGCCTTATTGCGCGCCCCTTAGAATCATTGTGAGCAACTGTCGCAGTCTGCCCTAACGGCATCGTGGGTCCTCTCGAACTAGGTAATCGTTAACCTACAGTTCGAGCCATGGCAAGAATGCTAGTAGGTTGTGGCAAGGCTGCTGTCCACACCTCTCCCTCAACATCTCTGGTAGTCGAGCGTGAACTCTCTACTCCACATGTGAGTCTGGTCGACAAGCTATCGTCAGCCTGCATCATCAACGAATCATGTCAGAAATATATCCATAATCATATCATCTAATCAGATGCACTAATATCACATATAAAACAATCAAACACCAATAGTTCACTCCCCGACTTGATCCGAAGTCCAAGGGGTTTTGTCGATGCCTCTGCATCCTCGAGGTCCAAAATCCTGCGCACTCAGTAAAACCGAGTCAATAGCACCTGTCTATGTCAATGCAGCAAAACAACATGTCATCAACCCATAATGCCTCATAATCAAAATCAATGTTTAATAGTATAATAATCCGGATCACTTGCGAGCAAGAGTCCTCAAAGAATAAGTTCGTTCAGTGTGTGCAAGAGCGGGATGTTACACACACGAATGGGAGGTTCTAGCAACAAGGCAATGCGGATTCACGGATGAGCAACTCATCAAAATGTACATATGTGGCCTAAAAGATTACATTTGTAGTGAAATTAAACTATGGAATCCTAAAACAATTAAGGATGCAAGACACGCAGCAAGGCTAATAGAACAAAAAAACAAGTTCAATAAACCAGCATTCACAAGTCAAGAAAGGTTAAATAAATATCTAGACGATCGAATAAAGAAATACAATACAGACAAACCTAACAAATATTTACCACCTCATTTGAGAGAAGGTCAAGCCAGTATTCAAGACTCAAATAAAAAATGGGAAAGCAAATGTCGATATTGTAGAGACAAATGGTTGCCTGGGCACAAATGCAACAATAAAAATTATATTCTTGTAAAGCAGAGAAAGAATCAAGCACATCTGACAGTGATTCAAATAACGAAAGTGAAGAGAAAGGTGAGGCCCCCAATACAGAAACCGATGAGGCCATGCCCAAGATATCCTTGGCTGCAATAACAGGAATAGCACAACCACAAACATTAAAACTAAAAGGGCACATAAAAAAAGAAAATGTCACCATTCTAGTCGATACAAGGAGCACCCATAATTTCATAGATGTAAATGTTGCAAAGAATCTAAATCTATTCATATATTCGGTCACGGATATAAAAGTAATGGTGGCATATGGTAAAAAAATTGATGGCGTAGGAAAATGTCACAAGATCAAGCTTCAAGTAGCAGATTACGAATTAGAATCTACACCGTACCCTTGGGAGGAGTAGACGTCGTCTTGGAAATTCAATGGTTACAAATGTTAGGGACCTATTCTGCAAATCACCAAAAACAATTTATAAAATTCAAATGGGAAGGAAGACAATACAAACTATACAGATTCCAGCCGCCTCCCACCCAAATTATATCCTCACAACAAATGGAGAAACTAATTCGAAAAGGAGCACCATCTTACGTCGCACACTATCATCAGATACAGTTATTAACATAAATAGTCAAGTCGCAACATCCAGAGATTCAAACATTAATCCAAAAATACGACAAGGTATTCCAAAACTTACCTATGAAGCTGCCACCTAATAGAAACATAGAACATATAATCGAGGCTAAGCCAAATTCAGCACAAGTTAATATTAGACCTTATTGATATCCTCACCACCATAAGACGAAAATAGAAAGGCTAATTCAAGACCTATTGAAATGTGGGGATATTACGACAAGCAGGAGCCCATATGCAGCCCCAGTAGTACTGGTTCGAAAAAAGGATGGATCTTTCAGACTATGTATAGACTATCAAGGGTTAAATAAAAATAACTATAAAAAATAAATTTCCTATACCCTTCATAGATGAGTTACTAGACGAACTCCATGGAACTAAATACTTCTCAAAATTGGATTTAAGATCAGGGTACTACCAGATTCGAGTAAGATTAGAAGATGTACAAAAAACTGCTTTTCAAACACACGAAGGTCATTATGAGTTTAAAGTCATGTCGTTCGGTCTAACCGATGCACCGGCTACCTTCCAAGCAACTATGAATCAGCGTTTTGACCCCTACTTAAGGAAGTTCGTATTGGTCTTCTTTGATGATATTCTTATTTACAGTAAAACTTGGAAGGAGCATATGAAGCATTTAGAACAGGTACTTTCTCTCTTAGAGATAAATCAGTTCTATGTAAAACTATCAAAATGTTCCTTTGGTAAAGAAGAAGTAGAATACCTTGGTCATGTCATATCTCGAGAAGGAGTCAAGGTGGACCCTGAAAAAATCAAGGCAATCACAGAATGGCCCAAACCAAAGAACATATCAAAACTAAGGGGATTCCTTGGATTAACAGGTTATTATCGAAGATTTATCAAGAACTATGCTCATTTAACAACACCCTTGTCAAACCTATTAAAGAAAAATTCCTTCAAATGGGATAATAGTGCACAAGAATGTTTTGAAACATTAAAAAGGGTTATGTCGTCTACACTTGTATTAGCAACACCTGATTTTGCAAAACCCTTTGTAGTAGAATGTGATGCATCAGGAATTGGAATAGGGGCAGTATTAATGCAAGATGGCCACCCAATAGCATTTGAAAGTCGAAAGCTCAACAAAAAAGAAGAGCTGAAATCTACCTATAATAAGGAAATGGCTATTGTGCATGCATTAGCTAAATGGYGACAATATCTCTTAGGAAGCAAATCTTCGATACGTATTGATCACAATAGTCTCCAATACTTACTAAGACAAAAAAACATTGTCCACAGAACAACAAAAGTGGATGGAGAAACTTTCCACCTTTRATATGGAAATAATACACAAAAAAGGGAAAGACAACGTAGCTGCTAATGCACTATCACGAAAAGATGAGGAAGTAAACGCATATGCAACAACAGTAGTCATTCCAGATTGGTTGGATGAGATTCGAGTTGAATACGCCAAAGATCCTAAATCTAATTCCATAATCAACAATTTAGACCAAAACCTCAAATTTGAATGGAAAAATGACATTTTATGGTACAAGAACAGAATCTACTTAATTCCATCCTCAAAATTTAAAATGAAAGTTTCAAGGGAGTCACACAGCTCCCCAGCATCAAGACATGTGGGTTTTTTCAAAACCTACTATAATGCAAGACAATCATTCTATTGGAAAGGAATGAATAAAGATATTCAAAGATTTGTTGCCGAATGTAAAATTTGTCAAAGGAAAAAAAATGAAAATGTTATGACTCCAGGATTACTCCATCCCCTACATATTCCTGAACAAAAATGGGAAGAAATTTCAATGGATTTCATTGAAGGGCTACCCATATCTGAGGGGAAGGATAAAATTTTTGTGGTGGTTGACAGATTAACCAAATATGCACATTTCATGGCAATAAGAAAAACCGACTCAACTAAACAAATTGCAGATGTTTTTTGCAAAAACATTTATAAATTACATGGGTTTCCGAAGGTAATTGTCAGCGATAGGGATGCAAAATTTAAAGGAAATTTCTGGAAAGAATTTTGCAAAAATACAGGAATATCTCTTAATATGAGCTCCGCCTATCATCCACAAACAGACGAACAAACAGAAATCGTAAATAAATGCTTAGAAACATACCTATGGTGCTTTGTGATAGATAAGCAAAATAAATGGTCTCAATGGTTACACTTAGCCGAATGGTGGTATAACTCTACATATCACACATCCGCCAAAATGACTCCTTTCCAAGCAATATATGGTTACGAACCACCTAAATGGAAGGAGTTTGCACTAATAAATACTAAGGTCCAAGCAGTAAGAAATAAGCTAGAGGAAGAACAAAAAATCATACAAATATTAAAAGAGAACCTAGCAACAGCTCGTAATCGAATGAAACAACTGGCAGACCAACATAGATCAGAAAGAGAGTTCGAAGAAGGTGATTGGGTGTTTGTACGTCTCCAACCCTACAAACAATTATCCCTTAAGCAACAAGGGAAGAACAAATTAGCCCCAAAATTCTATGCACCCTTTCAAATTAACAAAAAAATTAGCCAAGTAGCTTATAGATTGGAGTTGCCAAACAATTGTTGCATCCACAATGTCTTCCACGTTTCATGTCTAAAAAAATGCTTGGGCAAGCTCAACCAGTGCAAACAGAAATCCCTGAATTCGATGACGAAGGAAAAATTATATTAGAACCAGAAGGTATTCTTGCCACGAAGGAAAAGGTGTTACGTTCCAGAACCATAAAGGAATATCTTATCAAATGGAAAGACCTTCCAGAAGAAGATTCATCATGGGAGTCCAAACAATTCCTCCGACAATACCCATCCCTATCCTTTCTTTGAGGACAAAGCAAAATATTAAGAGGGTGGCAATGTTACAAACATAAAAATGATAATAATAAATATAATAAATTGTAATAATATCATTTAATTAAATCAAGAGGCACGTACCTCCTCACCTCGTGACCAGTCAATGCTATATAGCAATTGTCACGAGGGTAGTGTAATCATCATCTTTTCATTATATTCAATCAAATATTAATACTCAGAAATATTCATTTCTCAGTGAATAAGATTTTTTATGTTACACTCACCATCATGTGGCGGAGATCCAGAGCACCCTGCACCTGCCCGTCCTGCGTCTCTGAGGAACTTAGAGATCAAATTCGGTCTCTGCGAATGGATGTCAGGCATGCAGAAGAAAGAACAGATACACGCCTCAAGGAATTTCAAAGGAAAAACCATGAGCTTCGGAGCGATATCGCCAACTTGCAAGGACAACTGCATCAACAGGAATTCAGGCATAATCAAGAGCTTGCAACAGCTCTGCATGGGATCAACGGGAACACCAGGCATATTGGAGATCTCAATCAACAGATGGGAAATCCTCTCGACCACCCTCAACATCCAGCAAATTCTAATGAATCATCCGGCTCAAGGCTCCCCTCAACTTTTCACTCTGTAGCAAGTAAAGATCATCCTTTGGTACCCCTTGCTTCACCGATGGCTCCAGCGCGGTCCAACCCAGGAGAAGGAAACCAACAGCCAGAAGCAAATCCAGCCATTTTCCAAGATGATGCAGAAGCTTCTCACAACCTTTAGACAGGTTTTTTGATGGCCTATAAATTCTTGTTAATTTTGTCCTCATATGTAGCCATTTTTACATGGCAAATTAGTAGCTCCTATTGGACCAGTTTCACTAGCTCAATTAGAATGTTTCAGTCAGATAGCTTTCCAAGCATAGTCCAAAGAACCAAATACTCTGTTTTTTGTAATGTGCAACAACACAATCCTCTTTTTTAATATAAATTCTCAACCGTTTTTGTTAAAAAAAAACATCAAGTGACCTTGTTTTCCCCTGAATCTCCCTATCTATAGTCTAACGGGGATGTTTAGACTACTAATCCCTCCTTTCTGGAGCTCCTACTCGGAAAGGGACATTACAGTCCTCCCTTGCCGAGATTGCTTGTCCTCAAGCAATGCCAATCCAGGGTGTTGCAAAACCTACTCACTCTCCCAAGTAGCATCCTCCACTGGAAGCCCTCTCTATCTGATCAAACACTCCCCGATGACCCTGCTCCTCAATATCTACTCTCAGAATTCCAGAACCTCCTCTAAAACCAACTCTAGCTGCCCCTCCTCATCCAAAGGTGGAAGCTCCTCTAAAGTGCTAATGAATTGTCCCACGGCTTTCTTGAGACAAGAAACGTGGAACACATTGTGAATCTGACTCTCACTTGGAAGCTCTAACTCGTAGGCAACTTCACCTACCTTGCATATGATCCTGTAAGGCCCATAGAACTTGGGCTTGAGCTTTTCCGCCCCACTCTTCTTCAAAGATGACTTCCTGTAAGGTTGTAGCCTCAAGAATACCAAATCCCCAACCTCGAAGCTACGCTCTATCCTGTGTATATCTGCACTCACCTTCTGTCGATTTGGTGTCATCTGTAGATTCTCTTTGAGTACTTTGAGAATCTCATGACTCTCTATGATCCAGTCTTTGGCTTTAGGAGCTCGGCTATCTCCGGAAACCAAGTCAATCAAAGTGGGAGCATCATACCCATATAATGCTCGGAAGGGGGTCATGTCGATGGACATGTGGAAGGTGGTGTTGTAACAGTGCTCTCCTAAATGTAGCCACCTCAACCATGCTCTATGTTGTCCGCTCACATAGTTCCTCAAGTAACCCTCAACCCACTTGTTGACTATCTGTCTGTCCATCTGTCTGACGGTGGTAACTGGTGTTGGGAGTCAACTATGTCCCCACCAATCTGAATAACTCCCTCCAAAACGTGACGATAAACCGATTGTCCCTGTCACTGACGACGTTCTGTGGCAACCCATGAAGCCTGAAAACCTCTCTGAAAAATAGCTCGACCACCTGTACTACATTGTAATCTGTCGGAATGGCATAGAAATGTGCAAACTTGATCAATCCGTCGACCACCACATAGATACAATCCTTACCCTAAACCTTGGGTAGGCCTGTAATGAAGTCCATGGAGATGATTTCCCATTTCTGCTCTGGAATGGGAAGTGGTTGAAGTAGCCTTGTTGGAAGAGTCTACTCTGACTTGTTCTGCTGACAAGTTAGACACTCATTGATATGTCTCATCACATCCTGTTTGAGACCCTTCCAAGAGAATCTCTCTCTGACCTGCCTGTAGGTTTTAAAAAACCCATGATGGCCTGCTAGTGGGGAGTCATGTACTGCAACGAAAATCTTATTCCTAAGACCCGATCCTGGCACTAGATAGACTCGGTCTTTGTAGAAGATGATGTCATCGATGACTCTATACCTGTCGTCCTGTACTTTCCCATCCAAAATCTCACAAGTGAACTTGTTCTTGGAATATTCCACTAACAAGTGGGATTTCCAATCTACTGAAATCTCCATAAGGGAACAAGTTGTTGGTCTCGTAGACAATGCATCTGCCACAATGTTCTTCTTACCCTTGACATACTCTATGTCAAAATCAAAGGCCAGGACCTTTGTCACCCACTTTTGCTGACATTCACTGAGATCCTTCTGCTCAAGGAAATACTTCAAGTTGTTATGGTCTGTCTTGACCACAAATTTGTTGCCCACCAAGTACTGTTTGAATTTGGTCAAGGCATGCATGATTGCAAGCATTTCCTTGTCATAGATCGAGTACAGCCTCTCAAGTTGACTGAGCTTCCTGGTCTCAAACAAAATGGGGTGTCTGCCCTGCATCAACACTACTTCGATCCCCTCTCCTGATGCATCACACTCCAGTACAAACGGTAGCGTGAAATCCGACAATGCTAACACTGGGCATGTGCCCATGACTTCCTTCATGTGATCAAATGCCTTATGTGACTCATCGATCCAGATGAAGGCCCCTTGTCTAGTGAGATCGGTGAGTGGTGCCCCCAAGTGTGAAAAACCTCTCACAAATCTCCTGTAATAGCTGCATAGCCCAAAGAAACTCCTCAACTTTGTCATGTTCTTGGGCGTTGGCCAATCCAAAATGGCCCTGATCTTCTCCTGGTGCACCTATACCCCCTATGCATTGATAATGTGGCCCAAATATAGTAGCTCTGTCATGCCAAACTCACACTTTGACTCCCTGGCATATAGTGACTATGACCCCATGATGCTGAGTACCTCATCCAAGTGCCTCGGGTGCTACTGCCATGTCTTGTTGTAGACCAAGATGTCGTCGAAGAATACCAATATTGATTTCCTCAAGTGATCCCTGAAAATATGGTTCATGCAAAACTGAAATGTAGTTGGTGCATTGGTTAGCCCAAATGGCATAACCAGAAACTCAAAATGACCAAAGTGGCATCAGAATGTCGTCTTCTCTATGTCCTGCACTCGAATGTGGATCTGATGATATCCAAAGCGTAGATCAATCTTAGAGAAGAAAACTGCCCCATGCAGTTCGTCCATCAACTCATCAATGCTCGGGATAGGATACCGGTTTTTGATGGTTTTCTTATTCAAAGCCCGGTAGTCTATGCACATCCTCATGGTACCATCCTTCTTCAGGACTAAGACAACTGAAGAAGTGAATGGGCTACAGTTGGGTCTAATGTGTCCCATCTCTAACAATTCCTTGATTGCTTTCTCTATCTCATCCTTGAACCTCCGAGGATGGCGATATGTGTCGTAATCATAGGTTTAGCACCCTCCTCCAACTCAATGGTGTGCTCCAACTCCGTGTCAGGTGGTCTCCCTGGTGGAAACGGACCAAAAACCTGTTGATGTCGCCCCAACAAAGTCCTGATCTCTGTCTGATACTGTCGTTGACCATCTGAATCCCTATGTGTGGTTATCAAGCACTCTGTTGCATAAGCTACCTCCCCATGCCTGAAGATCCTCTCCATCCTCTTGGCTGAAACTGTCCTGGGTGCTCCTGTCGACATGCCCCTCAGCATAATCCTCTTCCCCTCACTGTCTCTGAACCCCATCTCAAGGGTGTGGTAGTTGGTCGTGATATTTCCCAAGGTGATCAACCAATGGACTCCCAACACCACATCTATGTCAGATAATTCAACTACATAAAATGTGTCTCTCACGGTGTAGTTACCTAGCTTTACCTCCAAGTCTGGAACTCTATCTATACACTCCACTGTGTGGCCATCTGCTATAGCAACATCAAACCCCTCAAACTCCTCTATCTGAAGTGCTCGCCTCGATACCAATGAAGCATCAATGAAGTTGTGGGTGGCCCCACCATCTATCAGGGCAATTGCCCGTTGTCACTGAATAATCCCTCTAATCTGGAGGGTGTCATACCTAGGAATACCAGAATGGGTCGCTATGACTCCCCCCTTTGCTAGTGCTTGTCTGTTAGCCTTCTCACAAGGTTGTTGTACTACCGGTGTCGGTGGTCTCCGTGGAGGCTGCTCCTCCACCTATGATGGCTCCTCCTCTGAGCTAGTGGATCCATTGTCATGTTCCCCTTCATCATTGTCCACACTATCTATTGCCACCTCAATATAACGGATCTCTCCCTTGCCCATGCACCTGTGACCGGGGACCTAAGGGTCCTTGCAAGTGAAGCAGAGCTTCTTCCTCATAAGCTCTTGCCTCGTCTCATCATCCAACTTCTCCTTGCCCTTCCATTCTCTCTGGAATGGCTTCCTATCTCTGTCCTTCTGTGGCACAAAGGGTTTGGAGAAAATTTTAGTTTTTGGCACTGAGTCTGCTAAATCTCTAGTGCGTAGGATGGCATCCTATAATGTGTGAGGCCTATAGGCCTTTACCCATCCTCTCAAGGGTTTTGTGAGCCCCTCTGTGAAAAGCATGACCAACCTGGACTTTGAAATATCTGTCACCGCCATAGCTACCCTCTAGAACTCTGTGATGAATGCCTCTAGCGTGCCAGTCTGCCTCAATTGAGCTACATCCCTGAAATGGATCTCTGGATCCCTCCTGTCAAACCTGTCCATGATCCTCTCTTTGAACTCCCTGTGAGAAGTGATGTGACTATGACCCAACATCACCAGTCCATGATGCCACCACTCATGTACCTCACCCTCCAATTGCAGGGTAGCGAAACTGATGGCCTCAGTGTCGGTCATTTGGTTGAGCTTGTAGTACGTGTCCAGTTTTTGTACCTAAACTCTGGCAGTGCATTTGGATGATCCGTCAAAAGAAGGTATAGTGAGTTTACCAACTTTTCGGATGAAGTCTATGTTATGCCCTTGCTGCTGTTGTTGTTTTCCTCCCCTCTAAGTATCTCTGGGACGGTTCCTGATCCTGAGTCCACAATACTCGACTAGGGTCATGTCCTGATGGAAATCTGGTCTGAATGTTGCATACTCTCTCCTATACTCGGCAATATCCTTTGCATGTGTGGGTTGCCTCTGTGCTATCGATTGTTGTGCTGCTATTGGGGGTGCCCTCTGGAAGCTAAGGAATAATGGCCTGGGAATCCTACTCAAAGAAGTGTATGTGCGAGTAGGTGAATGGGGTCTGTTTCCTGCCCCTGAGTTCACCTGCACTACATGTGGGGCTTGTGTGCCCGGTCTTCTCCCTATAGCCAACCTATTGGCCATATGGGCCAAGGATTGAGTTATGGCCTGCTAATGAATCACCAGATTGTTAATACGCTGCATGAAAGTTGCATCTGGGTCCACGAGTGCTTTTCCACTGCCTTCTGGCCTCTCATACTTGTCTCCCATCATCCTCTCTACATCATGCTATGCCCTTCTCTCTGCTTCCCTATGCACCTCTTCCTCTTCCTCTGATCTGGGAGGAAAGGGGGGATAATTTGGCCTAGGTCTCCTCTCCCTACATCTGTTGTAAGTGACATATATGTCACCTACATGCTCACGACCCTCTGGGTTCTCTGCTAAATGCATCGAGTTTAGTCACAAGCTGGCAGGACTAAAGCTCTGATACCACTGTAATATCCCTAATTCCGCAAATCGGAATAGGTGACTCAACTGCCTCGAATTTACTGTCGGAACTGATACACTTTGGGTTTCTGGATGCATTTAGTAACTGATTTTTAACATGCGTGGTGATTTTGCATGTGAAATGGTTGTTTAGCAGTATATAATCAAACATGCAATAGGTAAAGAACACGGAACAGTTGCAATCTATGTATTATGAAATAAGACTGAATACAATGTCGCATGCGGTGAAATAAAATATATCTCTCGGCTAGATCAGAGACAAAAGGATCTTAGCCAGAATACAATAAGCAAACTGAAACAATGATACCCAGAAGTAGAAGAATGTTTTTGGATCAATGGATGAGTTGTAGGATCTGCTGCATGCTATGGCAACTCATACGGCAACTGCTGCAAGACTGGAAAGTTCGTCTTGGTGGCTAAACTCCTCGAAACTCCCTGGAATCTATCTCAAACAATGCGCCCTGACCTTATGCACACTCTCGGTGTTTGTCCAACTGAAGATCGTCCCTCTACTGATCTGTACGGACCCCGGATGGATCCCCCTCGGGGATTGCGCCCCAACTGTTGCCAACAACTATGCCCTAGAGATTCCACCATCGAAATCTGGTTATAATAGTCTCAAACTGAGCGCCCTAGGCTCCTCTGTAATGGGTCGGAAGGGTTTCCCTAGATCTGATCCGGTGATCTCTTGGGAACCCTAAATGTATCCTCCCCAACTGTCGCACCCTCGCTAGTTGATTGATGTGCCCAAGATGATTTCTCCGTCAGAATCTGACGGGAAAACAGTCAATAGATGTGCCCTGCCTTCCTCTCAACTGGATCGGAAAGGAATCCCTGGATTCTCCCTGGCTGGGACAAGTCGAATCTGTAAGTCTCCTCAGAAGTTGTGCCCTCACCCTTAATAATTGTGCCCTTGCTATTGCAACCTGTGTAACTTCTGCTAAAGATCGATGGAATATCTTTATGATCTCCCCGGTGACTAGGGTGTGTCTCTCAACACCAAAATCAACCTTTGTGTGTATTCCTCCTGAAATCCACAAAGTCATTGATTCGCCCGAACCTGCGAAGTCGCCTCAAAGCTCACTCTCAAATCATAAATATGCATAATGAGGAATTAGGTCGCTTTTCTCCTCATATACCTTTCCAAAACCCTAATTCTCCGTTGACTTCTAAATTCAGCTCCCTCACTTAAGCACCCTTCTATTTTTAGCTCAAAATCACTTAACGACGCTTTTACCCACTTTTCACTTAATGTCACGTTCAAATTATAACATTCTCTAGTAAAGTAACATCAAGTGACCCTATTTTCCCSCAAATCTCCCTGTCTATAGTCTAACGGGGATGTTTAGACTACTAAGCCCTCCTCTCTGGAGCTCCTACCTGGAAAGGGACATTACATTGAAGCTCTCACTTGCCCATGCATGCACCAAGCACTACATGTCAGATGCAAGCATAGAGAACCTGTTGAACTTGTGACTTTACACATACAAGCATGGACATGAATACACATTAGAATGAAAAAGAATGGATTCATTCATATGCCATTAGATTATGCAATGTCTCATTACATCGTAGGAGAAAAAGGAGTGTTACCCCTCATATTGTATTGAGAAGTAATAAGTATACTTGTGATTCTCATCGGATGACAAGATGTTCAGGATAACGTATAGGGCTATTAAAGGACTTGAGGTATTGTTATCACTCAAATCTGCACTACGGGACAGCAATGATTCCAAGACCTGCAACAAGGAAACTTGAGTAATAACTACTAAACAATCAGCCCCAGGTCACTAGCTAATTGTTTATCCATTTGGATTGGTGCTTTTCCAATCACAGGAAGGTGTCCCTATTGTTCATGCACTGAAAAATCACTTAGAAATATGTGTGTTAGTATGATAAATACACATAAATAATGGCCCTTGGCTGCAATTAAGCAAGCAAAGACCGCAGAAATTTGATCGTTAAAATATATTTGAGAATTCCAGTTTGCAATAGCTAAGTATGAAAGGAAAATAAGAAGGAATATGCACTCAAAATGACAAATTCAACCAAGTGAGAGGCAAAATAAACTGCCTACACCATTGCACAAAGAGAGATTATCTCATCAACAAGTTCAAAAAGCTGAGAAAATAGTATAGTCAAACTTTATCTTTGTATTAGTCTAGAGATTGGTTGCACCATAAAGACTAAGTACAAGATTGATCACAATGATATAGCCTTGTGCAGAGTACAAAAGGCAAGAAAAGAAGAGAAGAATATGACAGAGAAATGTTACTAGTTGCTCACTCAAAAACTCTACCAAACAATGGTCATTCGCCCTTCCTTTATAGATCCTTGAGCTCTCTAAAGAAGGTGCCTCACTCATGCAAGAACACTTCCAAAATTAAGTGGTTGTCCAATAATAAATAACTTGCTAAAATCAGCCACCTATTTTTCATAAATAAACCTCTAACTCTCACTAAAAGGGAGACACCCTGTTCTATATTTGGCCAAGCTCATGCACCCTCCATGCAGTGTTGACTCAACTCAAGATAAGTGAACCTTCCCAAAATAAACTGGTTGTCTAATAATATCACCTCCTCATTCAAAGTCTCCCTGTCCAAAATTAGTTAAGCTTATGCAAGGTCCATCCAATGTTGTCTCAACTCAAGATAAGTGAACCTTCCCAAAATAAACTAGTTGTCTAATAATATCATCCTCCTCATGCAAGAAAGTCTTCCTCTATTGCCAATAATAGCTTATGAGTCATCCACTGAAAATAGAACTTATGCATGCAACTCAACCTTATCTCACTACCAAATTTATCCAATGAGGCGCCTTTACCTACTGCCGCATGTCATGTTGCATGGCGACCATACTTGTTAATAATAGCATTGCTAAAAATAGCAGTCCACTTAAAAATAGGAAAAGACAAAAAATGTCGAGAATTGCTAGGAGAACACTACCAAATATAGCACACCTGAAAATAGGCTCTACTAAAAATAGAAACTTCTTACATGTCAATGAAATCTGGCTCATCGGATTTGATTTTCTGCAAGGAATCCAAATATGTGTTCGGAATAGCCATTGAGCCCTGGAACTCAAACTGGTAAAACTAGCAGTGTCTCGCATGTCACCTGAAAAAGGATCATCAATATCGTGAGCTCACAAGGATCCCAGATATGTAACCATCTCTATCATGTGGACCTTCGAACTTTGGCTCCTAAAAAGTAGGAAGACTATTAAAATTAGCAATTTTCCTCAAAACTAATGAATAATCCTCTAAAATGCCTCTACTCTGAAACGAACTGTGATCCCTAAAAAATATGTGAAAACATGTCTCTGATCTCCATGAAAAATTGTCTCTGACTACCAGCATGATGGAGACTAGATGGATCTTAACCCACCATTTATGTAAGCAAATCTGGGGGTTAACAATGGTGACTCAAGGGAACAAGATCCCCCTATGGGATGTCGAGAATCTCGACACCTTGTATCTATGAATAAATGATCTCTGGTAAATCCAACTTGTAGACTAATATGCATGTCCATTGGGCAATGGAATCTATTGTCGTCCTTATACACACCTACAAACGTGGAGAAGTCTCCAACCCACTTGGTGTGTCCTTGGAGGCACAAACCTAATTCTAGACCCACTGTCACCTCGATCTAGACCTCTTCCATCTAGGCTCACTCCTAGGGAAGCCAAGGGGGGTAGACCCTATTAAACTATGTGAAGTTTGATTAATGATCTAGGAGTTAATTGAGTTAATTGTTAAGAAAACCCAACCCAATGAAAGGTAGCAAATGCAAATGTGCAGTTCCTTTGATGACCAACAAACCCTTTATTTGGAAACAACAATTAAACCAGTGCCTAAAGATTAAAAAAATGGAGTCAATGAGATATACAACAAAAGTACAATTATACAAAAATGATCAATATTATGAGATATCCACAATGAGAAGTAACTTTACACTTACACAAATTGTGTTCAAATAAATAAAGAATGCTAGAAATAGGAAAGCTTTGAAGCAAGTATTCACATGAAAAAGAAATGCTTGAAAGAGTAACTTGCTTGAAAAGTAAATATTGTGAGAGAATGTGTAGATTGGTTTTAGCAAGTTTTAAGTCTCTCTTGAATTAAGGGGAAACTTAGTGTGAAAAATGCAAGCCTAGACTATGTGACTACCCCTAACTCTTATCGCTTCAACCAAAAGGAAGTGTTGGGTGCTCAAGAAGAAGAACAAACAAGGTTCGTCCCTAGTTCCACAGGTCAAATCGAGAATGTTTGGGCGCTCCAGCAAGGAGGACACGTAGTGTCGTGAAGCCGTCCCCGACTTCAACCCCTTGTAGCCTCCCAAGTCACCCTTTTTTGTGGTAGAAGCAATAACAATTGGGTGTCTAATTAATCTAGCCTCACAATCCTTTTCCCTTTTTTAGTTACCCAAGATCCACAAAGTGGCAAGGGGAGGGAATACGGAGCAAAGGCGGGGCACAAGTTTGATTACTTTTGCAATAATTTAAAATTTAGACTAGTCTTCACGATATTGCATGGATGGCTAGGGCAATCTCTTTGCAAGGTGTGGGCAAAAATAAATAATTTAAATGACTTGAAAATTAAAGAACAACCTCAGAACAATGGCACAAGATGGAGGACAAGCCTACCGGTTTTAGCCAAGGTGGGTAAAATAAAAGAAATGCAGAAAATTAAATCTAAACCTAGCCTTCATGATATTGCATGGATGGCAAAGTCAATCTCTCTGCAAGGTGTGGGCAAAAACACAAAAATTATTTACACTTTACAGAGAAAATATTAAAATGGAGAGAATGCAAGCCCAAGAGACTCCCTTGGGCTGCTTACAATGCTTCTAAAGAGAAATAGAGAAGAGGGTTTGGCACCAAGACCCTTGGATGTCTTCTTGAGTGTTTTGGGGCCAAATATATGCAAAAATTCTCTTCTAATCTGCAAAAAACAGCAAGATTCTCTTGCTGGAAATCGCTAAAATAACTTGGAACAGATTATTTTATATCACCATGAACAGAAATAATTAAATAAAAATTTCTAAAAATAAAAAGAGAGATTAGATTGCAGATTTTTATGAAAATAAAGCTAAAAACTAATAGATATATGGCTGAAAATAAAAACAGAAAAATATAGAAGCTTTATGTGGCTGAAAAAAATGAATTTTCAGATCTGAAATCCCTTCTCCAAGCCAATGGTAACCTGCACATTTTTGTAAACCCTTGCTCCAAAATACAAAGAAGGTGAGTGTGATCTAACAACTTGCAAAATGCTTTCCAAATCAATTAGAAACGGCTCACAAAGATTAATAGTAAGACTACTATTAATCTATCCCAAACAAAATACTTTGCTTGGGTCTCCAACTAAAAATGCAAGCAAAGAAATACAAAAGAAATAAATTATAGCAATATTACCTCAAAAACAACAACAATGCCTCCAAGAATACTCCAAGAGACACAAGAAATCCTCCAAAGCTTATATTTTATTAAAAAAGAAAAGATTTTCCCAATGATACCAAGAATCATGAGAGAAAATGGGAGAGAATGAGAGAGAGATGGGAGAGATTTTGGCATAGTAGAGTTGTTGTGAGAATAGATGTGAAAATGAGGGGGGGGAGGCTTTCTTTTATATGAGGGAGAGAGGAGAAACCCCTCTTAGATGAATTACAAGTGTCACCCATCCAAGAGAGAGAAAGACTAAGTCAAGAAAGAGACACTTTTAGGGTTTGGGTAGTGAGTTAGGGTTTGTGGGGGACATGGGAAGGGAGAAAAACCCTTTACCTTTATCCAAACATGAAGTTAGGTTGTAGGAAAGGTTCACTTAAGGTTTTGACACCTTACTCACTTTAATTTTTTATTTCACATGTGTTCATGAGCAAGGGGGGCGCACTTCTCACTAGGTCACCACTTTAGGTTGTTGGCTTAGCAAGGGGGGTATTCTAAGTGGAAAATCACTTTTCCAACTTAGGAAAAAGATTAGGAATCATTTCCCCACTTTCTCTCATGAATTTAATCATTTTTACAATTTTTGGCTTTATTACTTAGCCAATTAAATGTTGACTTTTGACTGACTTGGACTCCTCATGGACAATGACCTAGCAAAACTTGTCCAAATGAACTGAAACTTGGTCCAAAGGTATAGGGGGTCAACTGCCATTTGATTTGAGTACTCACACCCCTATACAAAATCCACAAGGACCAAATTTTTACATTTTACATCAAAAATAATTAAAATTTCCAATTTACGGAAAATTTTAATTATTAAAAAATCCTATCAAAACTTAACGGAATTCTGCAAAATTCTACAAGATGTCTAGCATGATCATTTACAACATTCTTAAACCTTAGTCACCCCTTGGGCTCGATCATTAGAACACCTTGCACCACTTTGGAGGATTTTGTGAGTGAAAAACTCAAGGATAATTAAAATTGTCTGGTAGGCAAGATTAATTACCTGAGGAAAAAAAACACTTGATGAAAGGATTTCCCTAATGATAAAGTCCTAGGAAACTAACTAAAAATTGACTCATGCTGACCTATTACATTATTATCCCACGCAGGGGAGCGAACATTCAAAGTACATAGAAAGACGTGATGTGGGCAAAATATGCCCTGCTGAGCCATAAGTCTTCAAAATATGTTGTACCACCAGGTACATAGCTTCATGATACATGACGTTGACACTGTTAATATTATGGTAGCTGTGGGAGGTATTTACCCCCACGTGTGAACCTGACGAGAATAGAAGACTCCGGGAAGCAAGACAAACCCTAATGAGTTGGCTAATAACCCTAGAAGCCTTGTCGGCTCAAGAAGATAATTTATATTAGGCTATTAGCCTCCAAGAGAAGAAGTCGGCCAGAAATAATAATAATATACTGAACAGACACATACCCAGAAGGAGAAGTCGGCCCCAGCAAAACTGGCAGGATTACTATAAATACAGGGCGCTAGTTCTCATTTGCAGCATCTCAGAATTGTAGTTCTGCAGTTTGGTGCACACTGCAGTTGTAGTTTGGTGCACAGGTTTGGAGGAAGAGCTGGTGCAGCTGCAGCAGCAGCAAGTTCTCAGTTTTGGCTTGAATATCTCTTGGCTAGGGTTTGGGACTATCTGATCAGCTTTTGTGATGCGCTATCCTTGGGGATTGATGCGCTACTCTTTGTTTGGCTATCTAGCCTAGGGTTTGCTTCCGGAAGAATTCTCAGTCAAGGTTAAGGTGCTCGGAGGGAGGCTTCGGCCTGTGGTTGGG
>JASDQU010881196.1:3624-14890 GCA_032191745.1 Picea mariana | reverse complement strand
TTGGCGTGGTGACCAGAGCTGACAGTGTTACCCACTGGTATTTTCGCAGAAATGATAAGGCTGGCTCGTGATGAGACCCCCTTTCCCTTGGCCATGCAACCAAAGGTCATTGCCCTGGCGTGGTAACCAGATAATGGCAATGTCATACTGCTAGATACCTATGAACATAATGGGCTGGCTCGTGATGAGACCTCCCATCCTCTTGGTTAGGTCTTGTTTTGTTATTTTTCTTCGGGTCCCTTTTGTTTCTTATCGAGAGGCCTTTTATTGCCTTCTCGGGGATCCCTGGACGAAGCATCTCTAGGTTTATTTCCTATGGCTTTTATCTTTTACCAACTGCTTTTACCCCTTGGGCCTTTAGCCCCTTCTTCCCACAGGACAAAGTGTAGCCCCTCAAATAGGTCATCCTAATGCCCGGACTAGGGGAACGGGATGGATGTATGGGAGATAAGATGTAAAGTGATAGTATGGTGGGAGCGGACGATGGCTCTTCAAATCCCCCCTGGTGGCTAACCAAAACCCATGGGTGCAAGCTTGCTAGGGCATCCCGTTAATCCCTTAAACAATGGTCAAGTGGGTTAGTGTAAGATCCAAGCAGTTGTCAGAAGTGTAAGGAACCTGATGCATATATAAGAAGGTCATAATGATCAAACATGACACATACCATGATACCGGGACCAATTACCTCATGGAGCAAGAGTCTTCTCTGATGCAAGCCCAAGCTAATGGTGATGGATGCTGCTGCTGCTGACAGGACAACTCTGGCGAAGAAGAAGAAGAAGGGGCCCTCCAGGGCCATGCTCAGGTCAATCCTGCTCTTGGTACTCCATGTCTAGGACCTGTGGGCCTCGAGACATGATCTCTTAGTTATCCCTAGAAATCAGGGATAACAGGGACTATCTGATCAGCTTTTGTGATGCGCTATCCTTGGGGATTGATGCGCTACTCTTTGTTTGGCTATCTAGCCTAGGGTTTGCTTCCGGAAGAATTCTCAGTCAAGGTTAAGGTGCTCGGAGGGAGGCTTCGGCCTGTGGTTGGGTGACGAGGGTATCGTCAATGGTAAAACAAGCACACCATCTTCTATATTCTAACAGACACCTAGTCAAAATAGGTGATCAACAGAATCAATATGCACAGTGCCTCTACTAATCTATTGAAATGAGGAATTACCCATATATACCCATCCGCAACTCTACCTGCAACCCACATATCATGTACGCTCCTCCCACTGGGAAAATGATCTGAAGTTCACAAATGGGAGAGAGCCACCTAGTCAGAGGTCAATAAGGAAAACACTTGCCAGGTACGAAGGAACCCACCAATGAGGACAATAGGCCCTAAGGTACGAGCATTGTTTGTCAATGTGAATGATGTTTTGAAGTCGAACACTAACCAAACTCATTCAATCAAGACCTAATGATGATCAACCTTGTTGAATGTGAGATGGCCACCAATGAGGCTAACGGCCATCAAGGTGCTCTAGCTTCTGGACCATTCCTCGGATGATGTGTCGGAGTCGATAAGGAATGACCTGCTAATAGAAAAGCAATGATGAAAACCCTTCCCTCGGCATGAAGCAAAGAAACAAGGAGTAGAAGTAATGGTGTCGTATCCCTTAAGTTTGGATGAGGAGTTGATTGATTGAAAAGGATAACTCAATGCATTGACTGAAGAGATAAGACAATAATATGAATCAAGACTCCTATTGTCTCTTCAACACTACCCACCTATCAGATACAATTATAACATAATGGGAAACATGGCACCATCATCCAAGGTTTACCTAGACATAAGCACAAGGGAATATTGAGTGAACTAGTGACATCATACTCAAAGTTTGACTTGGGTAAACAATGGACAACAAACTAAAATTGATTGACAATAAAGGAAGTAACAGACCTGCCCCATATGAGGCATTTATTATGTAAGAAAAACTTGACTACGTGTTCGCACACTTTTCCACCCTCCAATTGAGCTGATAAATCTTATAAAACAACAATGAAAAAATGGCCAATTACAGGAGTAAAGCCCCAAATTGGTTGGTGCTTTCCAGCCTCATGGGGGAGTCCCTAGGGTGATTTTGCTACTGTCCTAAGTCTGATTTTCTGCAAATTAAGACAAAAAACAGCGACTGTAATGTCTTGAACAGCGTGTTAATTCTGTCCAAAATGTGGGGAAAAAGTAATTTTGTTTGCTTGGAGGGATCTTGTAGGGATAGCACAAGAAATATAGAAGAGAAATAAAGAAGAAAACTACTTAAAAGATCGATTAAACCACAATGAATAGTAGGAAGTCACTAATCTAATTGCAAAATTAACAAAGTACCAACAAGAAGAAAGGTTCAAACACAAACACAAAACTTATTTATTGATAGGGTTGCAAGAGGATTGGTTGCACCACAATTAACAAGTCCACAACCAGTACAATGATCACTTTGCTCAAAGATAGAGTAACTAGACTAAAGAATGAGAGAAAGAGTATGCTACTGAAAAAATACGACCAATCACTCATGCCGACCATCCCATATATAGATCCCAGGGTGCACATCCCAAGAGAGAGTATGAGGACGCATGAGAGGCTATAGGAGGAAAGTATGAGCATGAGAGAGTGTGGATGTCATGCACACAAGTAAGAAAATCCAAGCCAAGTGGGCGAGGTAAAAGGATGCATGCGCATGAGAATGGGGAGTGAGATGTGATGTCCTTTTCCCTATGATGATCCAATAGGGAGCAACTAAGTTGTCTACCAGTTCCCATAGACTATAGTCGAGCAGAAAGGGGAACAATTTCTCTAATTGATGTCATTTCATCAAATTATAACCAAAAATGACATTAAAAAGGGAAAAGTGCCTAAGGGGGTAAAAGTGAACATTTAATTAAAAAGGGGGTTAAAGTCACTTAAGAGAATAATTAATAATAACTTAAAGGAAAGTCACGTATGCCATGCATGTCAACGGAGAATTAGACGACAGAGGGATAAAAGGGGTGATTTCGACCTAATTTGGCATTATTGACGATTTTGAGTTGAGGAAACAGGTTCCAGAGGAGGGAGGTCGACTTCCATTGTTTTGTGTGTTTCTGGAGGAAACCACCACCACAGGTTGATTTCGGTGTTGAGAGACACACCCTAGTCACCAGAAGGATCACACAAGTTCTTCATCGGGATTCAACAGCAATTTGCAGTTCCATTCATCCAAGGCACACTTCAGCAGGGTGAGGGCCTGAGGGTTGAGAAGCTCAGGGAGTTAGCCAGACCTGACCAGCGTATATCCAGATATTTCCTTCCGACCCATTTGAGGAGGCAGGGCGCTTCTTTTGAGATAGTACTTGAGCTATTCAGACGGAGGAATCATCAAAGGCGCACTTCCCAACTAGAAAGTGTGCAGCACTTGTAGAGGCAGAGTCGGAGCTCCAGAGAGATCACCGGCCCAGATCTGGGAAATCCCTTCCGACCCAGTTCAAAGGAGGCCAGGGTGCACAGTTTGAGACAGATATCATCAGTTTCTAACGGTGGAATCACTAGGGCGCATTAGCAGAGCTAAGGAGGGGCGCAACCCCCCAAGGGAGCCCATCCGGGGTTCATACCGACCATCCGAGAGTTGATCTTCAGGACGGCAGTCAATGAGAGGTTGTTTGGGACCAAGGCAACCCAGTTGAGACAGTTTTCAGGTATATCAGAGGAGTTTAGCCACCAAGGCAAATATTCCAGTCTCTAGCAGTAGCTACCATGTGTGTTGTTGGGTGCATGCAGTAGTTCTGGGTTTGCATGCAGTAGTTCTTCATTCTCATCCACCAATCCATCTATCTTCATCATTCCGAGTATTTTGATTTAGCATTTTGATTGTATTCCAACTAAGAGATTCCAATTATATTCCTTGCATGCAATATTGTACTTTCAATTATTCTGCTTAATAGAAAATGTCGAGTTGTTATGTGCTCTGAAAACCATTGCATGACTGTTATAAACACATGAACACTACAAAAACCGCAAGCATAAACATTTAAAATGCATCCAGAAACCCCCAGAGTATCAGATCTACAGCTAGATCAACAACGCAACAGTAAATATCCAGATCCGAGGGATTTGGGATATTTCAGTGGTATCAAAGCCTTCTTCCTGCCAACCTGTGAAGAAGCGTTATCTCATGATCCCATGATTCCGGGAACAGGTGAAGCATACTGAGAGGGCCGAGGTCACGTCAAGGACGAGTACATTCAGTATCGTCAGGGTCACAGTAGAGACAGAAGGGACAGGAACAGGAGGGACTACACTCCCTTCCATACTCAGTCAGATACAGAGCCGAAGGCAGAGGACAGGGACAGGGATCATATCAGTTCCGATACAGAGGTAGAGATAGAGCAGATTATGGGTGACATGCGTGAGACACTGGAGGGCAAGGGGAAAGGCCCCGAGACAACATATGACAGTGCCCAGGCCATCTTGAATGACCTAGCCAGAGGGCAGTGGGACATGATGAACGCCATAACACAAATGGCCATCAACACACAGATGATCCAGCACAGTGTGGTATCTCCATGGAGCTTTGACATTGTATCTGGGTATCTCCTTTGCATTCTATGTGGAAAATGAGATGTAAATGTATTTTTGAGAATTGTGACATCTCAATCTCCTCTTTCCTTGCGACCTAGCAGGAAGAGGTACACTCTCAGTTGTTAGCCAAAGGATTTTTTGTTGATTAGAGATGCTAAAAATGCTGGTGCACTTGCTTATTCAGATCTGATCTCAGCCCTTGTCGCAATGAGAAAGATCCCTTCCTGATTGTACATATTTATTTTCTATCTCCTCCGTACATATTTTGTTTGTTAATATAAGTATTTTCTCAAAAGAGATAAAAGAATGTTTTGCATTGTTGCCTGGAATATATATTACATGAATAGCATTATCTAAACAAAGCTATTTGACAAGTCTTTATTTGGAATACATGGCTTTTTTAATACACCTTTATAATTAGTGTCAACTTAAACAAATTCAAGCATGTTGATGAAACTCTTGCTCTAGTTTCAATAAGCATATTTTATATCCACGATAGCAATACTAATCACAAAAGTTTAACCATTATGAACAAGTAGACTCTAGGTCAAAAATAAGACAATTTAAATGTTTTGAAATCAAAACTGTCACAAACATTGTTTTTCACAATTCCTAGTGCATGACAATAAGATGATCTTGCTACTCAAATGCCCTTTAAATGTTAAATGTCTGAAAAATAGTGATTCTTTATTCTAATGTGGAATAAGAAAGCACCTCAATCCACACGCTATCATAGTAAGCAGAGTTGTTTTCCCATCCCAAGGTACATCCCATCGCTCCAAAATGGGCCAATCCAATGTTTTAAAACTCTGTCAAAAAAGTGAAAAGGGAAACAATATAACTAGTGACCAACTCAAGGAAGATGTAAAGCTTCTTTAATGCCACATACTTGTTATTCTGGAGTGAAATATCTAATAGGCCTCATTTTTTATTCTACAACAACGATAGATTTATTAAAATAATATAACTCATATGGCAGTAAAAACAAGCACTTTACATAGCTTGATAAGTTGAAGGCAACAAGAATGAAGCTAAGTTTATAGCAAAGTTACAAACTTGGATTGACAAACAGCTAGAAAAAAAACTCCACAAGGTTGGAGAGTAAGAGTTTAACCCGAACACAGGAAAATCTTGGATAATAAAAAATTATTTAAAAAATACTATCATTTCATTCAGGAAACCAAGGAAAAAGTCAAGAAAAACTCCGACTCAACAAAAGCTCAATGAGCCCTCAAGGGTTAGACTTTGACCCACAATTACTTACAATCAAACTTGTTTCCAGTGAGTAAAAATCCACTGGCAACAAGTGTGACTGGCAGTGTTATGATCACTGAAGATTATCTATTATTTCCAGAAGTTTTATGTTATGATGTCATAAAAAAATCTCTTCACTACTAGAGTTTTGATAGTCTTTTGTCTTTTCCGTTAGGTGATGGTAAAATAAGCCATACTTTTTGTTAGTGATACTTTTTTGTTAGCTAATAGAAAAAGTTTTTCTAACTTTTAGTTACTATCCCACATGTAAAAGGCAAGAAGGGAAGAGAGGAAAAGTAACCATAAAAAGACCTTTAGGCCTTGAGAATAGGACATCTCTGGGAACAGTTGTCATGGATAGTCAGTAGAAGACTAGTTCTTGAACAAGTGCAGCACCCATACTGCTCTTCGAGGCTACAAACTGAGAATTTCGGCACCACGTTGATCTGGAATCTTATATGATATTTATTCTATATATTAGACAATAATTTCCAGATCTAACATGTATCTAGAAGGATATGGATTCTATATATTGTTAGGTTTACCAGTTGCTTGGAACGTGTTCTACTTCAGCAAAGGTGCACCTACAGTGGATCCTCATTCCTCTTGAGTCCTATGCACAATAGTGTGGATGTGTGGGCGCACCAGCAGCAGCAGAGAGGCACCTTAATGAGGATGAGGAGGCACAGTTATGGATAGAGGGCACATGCACCAATATACCTTCACTAGCCTTGTACCATTTCCAGTTTAGCATTTTTTGTTATTAGACTATTCCAGATTTAGCCTTTGCTTTAATTAGAAAGTTACTTTATTTATGTTAGCTTTTCCAGATTTAGAAAAAGGGCCAACCTTAGGGAGTTTTTGAGATTTAATTAAGGCACTTGGATCCAGTTCCAAGGTAATTGGAAATAGTGCACTATCACCACGTACTTTTTCCCTACACTTTGGGTAAGTGCTTGAAGCCCACAGGTTGGATGCCATGGGCCCACACTCTGGATGATGATGACATGCCTTTGGAGGCCTAGAGGACACCTTGGAGGATCTTACCCAACCCCTACATGCCAAACGACTTGCTTGAAAGGGCCAAAACGTCACCTTTTGAGGGCTTGACGTCACCCTAGGGCTAGGGTTTTGTGGTGATGATGAACACTCGGCATGTTTTGAAGGAAAAGGCCCATGGATCGTGGAAGAAAGGCTTTGGTTAAGACTATTGGCCTTTGGAGGCCTAGCGCTCCCTTCTCCAACTCAACGACTTGACCAATAGTGCCAAAGGTTGTCCAAAAAGGGGGTGACACCATGTTTCTAGTGTTTCTCTTATGTGCAAAACATGAATTAAATAATATTTCTTTTGTAAAGGGGCAAGATAAGGGCTGTTGACCCCTTATCTTGTGTTTTACCCTAAGTTTTGTGGACAAACATGTTTTAGAACATTTTGTATAAATAGAGATCAACTCTATTTCATTTTGACATAGCTCTCCCATTATGAGAAGACTACATTGGCTGAAATTTGTGCCCTACTTGGGCAACTCTCTTTATCTCTCTTGGTTACATTACCTTGTGATGGTTTATCTTTGCTATTGGATGGATGGATGATGCGCTAGCTCTCTTGGAGGCTTGTTTCTTGCTTTATGGTGGAATTTGCTTGGTGAATAGGGTTTCATCTTGTTAATGCTTCAACTAGGTAAGGATTTCATGTTTATTGCTCTCTTTTCTTGGTTGTAAGGTTAATGTGATGATTTCTTGAGGAGTATAAGGGCATACAACCCCCTCCAAGTCCATTGTAATTGTTTGAAATAATTTTGGGTACAAAGGATACTAGGAGGAGTAAAAGGGCTTACGCCCTCCTAGGTTTTCCTTGTTGGTTAGGGTTTGCCTTGGGGAGTAAAAGGGTTTACAACCCCAAGGAAGTAATTCATCCAAATGTAGATTTTTGAGGAACTAGAAGGCTGCCCAACATGCCTGTCTTGTGACCTCTTGTTGGGCTCTAAGTTTACTATATCAAAGTTGTCTTTGCTGCTGTTTTAGGACAGCAAACAGGTCTGAAATTTCTGCCAAGAAAACCCCCTTCCAATTGACGGTTAAGTGCTCTTTTAAGGTGCCCTTGCAAGTGGTTTTGTAACTGATGTTAGCACATGCAAATACCATAAAACAAATAACACTCCTCTAGGATCTTTACAAGCTCCTACTGCTGATATACAACTAAGCATACATGAAAAATGAACAAATGTAATTTTTGGTCAATGTGACCCTGGACAAAACGCCCTCGGGGAAAACCAATTTAGAGTATATGTTTATATATGGAGTCTCTCAAGCATGGAATACAACAAGGAAGTAAATACAATGGAACATGTACACTTTGCAAGCTCCTCTCAAGCTATGCAAGAAGGCTCCTCGAAGAATGCGCCCAAGAAGTGCACCCTTCCCTTCCTTGACCAAGCTAGACCACCAATGCGCCCTTGATCTTTCCTTTGGTTGTTTGAGAAACTCTTGCACACAAACTGCCTCTTGTATGCTGCCTCAAACCTCTGCCAATAAGATATGCAAAAGCCTCAATCCAACATGTGCCTGCAAAGCTTGCGCCATCCTCCTCAAGTGCACCCTCCACCAAGCATGAACACACACAATAAATAAATGAAGCCCTAAGCCTCCTTACGCCCTCCATGGATGAAGGTGCCCAAGCTATCCTCACCTGATGTCTCCATTCTCATCCCTCTCCTCTCCAAACTCTCCAAGTGAACAAAACAAGAATGAATGCCTCTCTTGCCCCTTGCACCCTCTTTAGCCATCCCTAAGCCAAATCTAGAGATTGATGGCCAAGATCATCTCTTGCCATCTCTAATCAATGGGTGAGATCTTCTCACAAGTATCTCACTTAGAAACCCACTTTTAGTTAAGTTTCCTAAGTTTGCCTCATGTCCTTTAATTCACCCACAAAGTGGAGTGAATTAATTCACTTTTGCCCTAAATGACAAAATTTCACTTTTGACTTAAATCTCCTAAGTCAAAGTGAAATTAGAACAAAAGGTAAAGTACAAGGGTCTAATCAATTCCCTCTTGTGGTTAGAGAGAACCACAAGGGGGCCACTTCCCAAGGTACCCCAAAACTCAACACTCCCTCTTACCGAGGAAAGTGTTTCTCACCCCTCCAATCTCGTCCCTGCAGTGGACAACGTTGCTTGCTAGCAAATACTCGGTGAGTATCATTGTACCTGTTATCACACAGTTTGTAGCAAGAATAAAGGTTAGAGATTGAAGAGTCAAACTGGCATAATTGAAACCAATCCCACCCAATGTCACCTCAATGGGATGGTTCTTTCTGTTTAGGGAGGTAAGGCCCAAGGGAGACGTCCCCGGTGACCTGGGGTTTTGAGAAGGCAAAGGATTATAAGATAAAGATAAGTTTCCCCCCTCACAAGTCACCATCGAGCAGATAGTTCGGCTAATAGCCAATAATAAAGTATAACCAAAGAAAAAGAGATGCACCTGCCTGAGACAAAGCAACAAGAAAAACTAATACATGCAAGATGCTCACTTGGTTAGTACTTCATATAAATCAATGACTATCTGATACACATATAAGCAATTGGATAATAAATATTGACGAAGTCAATGTTTATAAAATAGCAATGATAAATATGTCACTTCTTCAATAAATGCTAAGAAAATGTGGCATTCAATGCAACAATCAACACTTCATTCAATTAATGCCTTTAAACCACCATTCAATTGCTTATAAGAGAAACGTTAGCTGCATAAATGATATTGTAGCAAGGGATGACGACAGCAGTAGGTTAGTAGGGTTAGTTTATAAGCTAGGGTTAGTAATTAGGGTTTGATTCAAAGGTATTTGAGAGTGGTTTTGATCATACATTCACAAGTTTGGTCTTAGATCAATGTGTTTCCTAGGGTTAATGGAGTCAAAGGGAGGACGCAAGAGCTGAAGGATCAAAGAATATAATGAGGGTAAGGACTAGAGGATTAAGCCTTGAGGTGTTGCTAGAGCAAGGGCTCAAGGACAAAAACCCTAGGGGAGAGAGGCTCACCTTGGTGTAGGAGAACTAGGCCTCGGTGCTCTCTCCTCCTTCCTTAACTCAATGGCAAGGACGGCTAGCTCTGAAAATAGCTTAAGACTAAGACAAGAGGGTTTACAAGGCACCGTGTTGCTATGGCAAGGCTTTACCAGCAAACCTTAGAAAAAACGGCTCATCAAGGTGTAGCTTAACTAGGCCCTAATGCGTCTTCTTCTTCTTAGCTCAGAGAAGTAAAACGGCTAGCATATGAAGAGGGGGGAAAGAGTGTAGCTAAGGCTAGGCTCAATCCTCTTCAGCATGAAAGAGTAGAGTGTTGCTATGGCAAGGCTCTATCTCATTTCAGCAAATAAAATGGCTAGAAATCTTGACGGGGACATGAGACAAGGACCTACAATGTGTGCTTGTCCACTAGGGTTTATTCAGCAAATTATAACCATGAAATGCAAGAGAAATAAAACTACAACCATTCATTCAAGAAGTTTTGCAGAAATTTACTTACATTTAACCAAGAAATCAAGTAGCAAACCCTAGTTGTAACACCTTCCACCAAGATAAATGCCAAAAATGCCAAGAAAATCTTCCTTCAACAAGTGTGCCTCACTATTTCAACCAAAACCCTAGAATAGGGCGCAAATTTCAGACCTCACCAAGTGGTGAGTGAGAGATGATGAAAAAAATGAGAGTGAAAACTCTCAATTTGTACAGTACCATGACCTAATTTTACATTTTAGGTCATAAAAAGGCCGACAAGGCCAAAATACTAAATCATATTGTTTTTACATTAAAATGTCAAATTGAAACCCTAATCAAGCAACAGACGGACGTCATCCCCTTTCTAGGGTGACGTTAGTCCCTTCTAGGGAAAATGCAGCCTCCAAGAGCAAAACGTTAGCCCTCTTTGGGCTTCTCCAAGCTGCCACATATGCCAAACTGCCCTATCCATCTGCCAAAACGTCCATGAAGCAAGGATGACATCATGGACCTCATGGGTGACGTCCTAAGCCTTCCAAGGCCAACGTTCCTCTGAAAAAGGGCCAATCCCCCTAGGTCAAGCTCTGCCAAGGTGCCTCTGGTGGAACGTCCTCCTCTTCTCCAGTGCAAAGCGCCTGATCCATCTCTGTCCTGTCTCTGCCCCCTGATGGGGTCTCAGCATCCATCTTGATGGGCTCTTCAGCCCCATGGAGGTCCAAACTGATCATCTCCCCATGTGTACCTATCCAAAATGGTACCTATCCATCGGGCATGATCCTGCACATCAACAGCTACACCCTCCATGGGCTCATCAGTCACAGGGATCATAGCAATGTCAATCACATCTCATCATCAATATTATTAAACACATGCATAAAATCCCTAATACATCAGTCAAAAGCTCAAAGACATTACACAAGCCTGCAATACAAGTTTGGAGAAAATGACAAGGCGTCCTA
>JASDQU010881193.1:0-12577 GCA_032191745.1 Picea mariana | reverse complement strand
GGAAAGAGTCATGTCCTGTCCTGTTTTGTTCTAGATCCAGGTGGATCTAGGGAGATCTGTTAGTGTCTGCACCTATCGATTAATCCGATAATAGTGTGGATCTCATATTTTATTAGTTCCAAATAAAGATGGTATGTGGAGGACATGTATTGATTTTCAAGCATTGAATAAGATTATGGTAAAGAAATGATATCCTCTTCCTAGAATTGATTATTTATTGGATCAGTTAAGGAATGTTGTCTATTTCACTAAGATATATTTGAGAAATGGTTATCATCAGATCAAAATTGCAGAAGGTGATATATGGAAAATTGCTTTCAAGACAAAACATGGATTGGTCGAATGGTTGGTTATGCCATTTGGTCAATGCAATGCACATGCGATGTTTATGAGGGTAATGAATGATGTCTTTAGTCCTTTTATAGATAATTTTTTTATTCTATACTTAGATGATATTTTGATCTTTAGGCAAACATGGGAAGATCATATAATGCATCTCAGGAAATGTTTTGAACTTTTGAAAAAGGAGAAGTTGTACCTGAAGATGTCTAAATGTGAGTTTGGACTTCTATGGTATATTTGGGTTATATTGTAGGGAATGGTCACCTGAAGATAGATCCCTCCAAGGTGGAAGTCATTGTAAATTTTCCCAAGCCAAGCACTTCCACAGAATTCAATATCTTTTTAGGAGCAATATAGTATTGGAGGAAATTCATTTCCAAATTCTCTTTCATAGAAACTCCTCTACATGCATTAACAAGTGTGAAACAAATATTTAAATGGGGAGTTAAGCAACATAAATCCTTCAATACATTGAAAGAAAATATAATCACCGCACCAGTATTGGCTCTGCCATATTTTCAACAGTCGTTTGAGATTCAAACCAATGTGAGTGGATATGCCATGGTAGAAATATTGATGCAACGAGGTAAACCTATTTGTTATCATTCTAAGACTTTTACTCAAAAAATAATTAACTATCTAACATATGATAAGGAATTGTATGCATTGGTACAAAGTATTAAAAAATGAAATCATCACTTAATGGGAAAGGAGACAATAGTTCACATAGATCATCATCCATTACATTATTTACAATCATATACCAAGCTACAATGGTCATGACATTTCAGGTGGATGGGTTTTTTACAACAATTTCATTTGATTATTAAGTATAAGAAAGGTATTAATAATTCTTTGGCTCATGAAAGTTATGTTGAACAATATGCTACAGATGATGATTTTAAAGATGTATATGAAGCATTAACTCATGGAAATCAACATGAAGAATTAAATTATCATGTGCACGATAATTTATTATATCATCTTGGAAAAATTTGTATACCTAGAGATGAGAGAACAAGTGTAATCATAGAAGCACATACATCTCTGATTTCTGGTCATTTTGGGGTAGGTAAGATAGTAACACAGTTGCAAAGATATTGTTATTGGCCTCGACTAATCTGGATTTTATGAGCAGAACGAAATGAATACATATTATTAAAAGATGCTTAACACAGAATAAAAGAGATGCAATAAAGTTGGTTTTCTATTCAATAAGGAAATAAGTTGAAATTGTAAAATGCAGAGGAAAACAAGCTTGTTGGAATCGTGATGCTTATCTCTGAGAAGAGATGTGACGGTTGTGCTCATTCGCAAGAAGATGATTACAATGAGGCTCTGATGGCCATTTTTACAATAAAAAGGAATGTAAAAAACCATAGACATCCAAAAACCTAACCCTAGGAGATGAAGCACCAAAAGTTATGTGGGCCCCGTTTGGGTAAGTTAGTACATCAACTTCCCGGGGTCGTAACTTTTGCATACGATCTCCGTTTTAGGTGCACAATATCCCATTGGAAAGGTATCATCGAGGAGATTCATTTTGGGGGATCAATTAGAGCCTTTTCTATCATTGAGAATATCTATCCCGAAAAACCTTCATTTAGGCCCTCAAAATGGCCTGTAAGTTAAAAACTGCTAAAAATAGTAAATTGCTAAAATTTCTAGAAAGTTGTTTTGAGCGAGCTGGAAAAGGTGGGTGGCAACTGATATCCACCTGGATCAATCCTCACTTGTTAGGAAGCAATTTTCTCCATTGCGTTGAGTTCCCCCATCAGATGAGGAAATTTCTGTTGAATTTGGCCCCGGGTGAGCCACTTGCCTTGATATAGGAGCTGCCCTTCTTTGACGACTCGATAAAGTTGGAACCTTTACTGTCGAGTTCCCTTGGTATGTGTTTCCACAATATGATCACTAGATGCTTGTTGTATGCATTCAGGTTTGAGCTATTTTGGTGTCAACTGCTCTGCTATCTCGGAGGTGTCCAATAATGGTGGGAAATATGGTCGAAGGAGAGCCACATTGAAGACTGGGTGTAGGCCAAGGAAAGGGGTAATGTTGAGGTCAAAAGAATTGTCACCCACAGCCTTGGTGATGGTGTACGGACCATAATGGAGTGGGAAAATATTCCTATGGGGCCCTGTAAGGCATTCTTTCTGCAAGTACAACCGAACTTTGTCTCCCACCTGAAACTTATGTGGCACCCGATGTTGATCATGGCATTGCTTGTACTTTTCATTAGACTTCTTTAGAATATCCTGAACCTGTTGGTGTATGTGTTGGATCGGCTCAATGAACCGGGTGGCTTTGTTAGCTTCTAGCTGAGCAGGGGATGATTCGGTCAAGGTGGTCACCAGGGGTAGTGCAACATCCATGGGGCCCAATGGTTGGAATCCCAACCCCACCTGAAGGGGGTTGTGGCCAGTTGAGCTATGCAGGGCTCAATTATAGCTATGTTGGACATAGGGAAGACTCTCATACCATGTGCAGGTGTGTTTTTAGTTGTACATGTGTAGGATATGTACGATCATCCGATTGACGACCTCAGTTTGGCCATCTGTTTGGGGCTGGAAGGCAATGGATTTGATGAGCTTGGTATCCAACAGTGACCACAGGCTCGACCATAATGTTCTGAGGAACCGACTGTCACGGTCTGAGATAATGTTTTGTGGGATCCCAAAATGTACCCATACTCACTCAAAGAATATCTTGGCAGTGGATTATGTTGTGATGTTCTTCTTCCAGGCGTCTAGAATCGCCATTTTGGAAAGCGATCAACAACCATAAAAACACAATCATTTCCCCTCTCGGTGGATGGGAGGCTCGACATGTAGTCCATTGAGATGGATTCCCATGGCCTGTTAGGAGTAGGAAGAGGGGTGTACAGGTCCTGTTTATTACTGGTTGGTTTGGAAATAGTGCAAGTAGTGCAGGACCTGATATACTTGCCGACATCCTGTCAAAGTTTCGGCCAGTAGAAATATTTTTGCTACACTGCAACTGTCTTTTCAATGCCAAAGTGTCCTGCCACCCGACTGTAGTGAGCTTCCCAAATCATCTTCGCACGCTCTCTTGATGGAACACAGAGATGGCCTAGACGACACAACAACCCATCTTGAAGATGTAAATTAGCGACCACTGAGTTGGTGACCAACATTTGGTAGGTGGTGGAGAAATCAGGGTCTGTCTCATAGAGATGGGGCCATCTGGAGGTCTCGTGGCCACAAGATTCTATCACCGTGGTGAGTACCGTGACTGGAGGTCGGCTGAGGAAATCAACAACTAAGTTGGTACTTCCTGTTTTATACTGGATGTTGAGGTGGAACTATTGTAAGTATGTGGAACACTTCTGGTGGAGGTCATTTTTCAATTTTCTTTGGGTCTACATGAACTCTAGTGGCTTGTGATCAGTGTGGAGGACTGTCTCCTTCCTTCCCAAGAATATAATGTCTCCACTAGTGGAAATCTTGCACAATGGAGTACATTTATTTGTCGTAAGTACGGTACTTATGGACAACATATGATAGTGTATCACTATGATATACCATGGGGTGGCCTTGTTGAGTGAGAACGACGCCCACAACATAGTCTAAAGAATCTGTCTGGATCTCAAAAGGATGTTGCAGGTTCGGTAATGAAAGTATTGGGGATGAGCACAAATGCTTCTTCAAGTCATCGAAGGCTTGTTGTTGGGACAACCCCCACACAAATTTTTCCTTACCGCCACCCCTGGTTACTTGGTTGAGGGCCCATGAGATATGAGAGAATGTTAACACGAACTTGCGATAGAAATTGGCGACGCCCAAGTAGCTATGAAGTTCAGTGAGTGTGGTTGGGGCTGGCCAGCTAGAAATGACCTGAATCTTGGCTGGATCCACATGCACACCATGCTGATCAATGATGTATCCTAAGTAATGGACCTTTTCCATGTCGAAGGAGCATTTTTCCAAGTTTTCATATAGTTTGTGTTTTCGTAGGGTGTGCAGAACCTGTTGAATATGTTGCAAGTGTTCCGCCCAAGTCTTGATATAGATGAGGATATCATTTAGATACACCACTACAAAATTATTGGTGAAAGTTCGTAGGATATCATCCATCATCCTCATAAAAGTTGTTGGAGCATTCGTCAAACCAAAGGGCATAACCAACCATTCAAAAAGACCTTCTTTTGACTTGAAGGTGGTCTTCCATACATCAGTTTGTTCTATTGGGACCTGGTGGTAGCCAGACTTCAGATCAATCTTACTGAAGTATTTGGCCCATGTGATCTGATCAAGGAGGTCATCGATTCGAGGAATCAGGTACTAGTTTCAGGCTGTAACTTTATTCAAAGATCAGTAATCAATGTAGAGTCATCAAGTCCCATCTTTCTTCTGCACCAACATTATTGGGCTCCCACAAGGTGATGAGCTGGGACGTATGTGCCCCTTGTGGAGCAGTTCTTGGATCTACCTCTTGATCTCCTCATTTTATAATAGAGAGTGGTGGTAGAATGGCCCATTGGGTAGTGGTGCGCCTGGGGTCAGATCGATGGAATGGGTTAGATCAATGGGATGTTTCACCTGGTAGTGCAGAGGTACCCTGGTAGGAGAGGAGAAGATATCTGAGTCTTCTTCCATGACCTTATACACTTTCTTCTGTTGTGTGGAGAGATCGGTCGTGGAGGCCCTGGATGTGGTTGTGATATTTCGCTCACTTTGAGAGAGAATCAAGAAGAAGAAAAATTTGTCAGTCTGAGAGATGACCTTCCTGCATTAATTGGCAGAGATCAAAGAAATAGCACTAGGAGGGACTACCTCGGGTATCTTGTACAATTTCCTATTCAAAGTAATAATAAAACTACAAGGCCTAGACTCATATATAGCATGGCATTTCCATAAATAAGGTTGGCCCAAAAGAAAATTACAAAATTCAAGAGGAGAACCATCACACAATACCTCATATTTGAAGGGCTTGATACCGTACGATAGTCGACATTGTTGGCTGATGCGGAGATCGCTTCCTTGGTGGAGCCATCCATTGGTGTAGGGTTGTGGGTGCGATGCTGTCAGCAAGGAAAACTGCTTAATGACCTCTGCTGAGATGAGGTTCTTATGGATACCTCTATCAACGATGAAGTGCAGCGGGGTGCCTTTTACCCACATCTATGAATGGAAGAGGTTCTTCCCTTCTTCTGGCTCATCTGGTTCACCAGGCTAGAGCTTGGTGGTAGCAATGGTGGCACTGGGTTCCACACCAATGATCTGTCTTCCCCTTTCTGGTTTCGACTCAGAGTCAGAACCCACATCTAATTCAAAGGCTTTCACTTCGGCCACCAGCAACTGCTTTGAGAGGCAATCAATAGTTTTATGCCAAGGGATCTTGTGGAAGTCACGCCACTTCCCGGTATATTTATTTGTCTTTCTGGTATCCTTCTTTGCTTGTGGCTTGGACTGGTTGTCCTGATATTGTCCGTATTTTCTTTGTCCATTGTTCTATGGGTTGGGGCTGCCCCTTCCTGGCTTTTGCTGTGAGGGGTTCCCAGGCCCAAATTGTTGTGTCTTTTGTTTGAGCTTCTGCTTTATTTTGATGGCATATCAGTAGGTTACGCCCAAGGACAAAATGTCCAGAAATTCCATTTCAGTTTGGATGTATCTATGTAGAGCACCTCGATACTTGAGCACCAGATGTCGCTCTGAATCTTTGATACCCAGCTTGGTGCAAAATGTATGGAAGATATTTGTGAACTATGGCACTGCTTGGTCTCTTCTTGCCGCAATGTGGTCCATTTGGTATACAAGTCATCATAACTTTTGACAGGGTAGTATTGTTCCTTAATAGAATCTCTGAAGGATTCCCAGGTGGTAATGATTATAAATAATGAGGGTTCCTCTGTTTCCTTTTTCTCACAAAAAGTTTCCCACCAATCTTTGACATGGGGAACGACTTTGAGGAGTGCAAAAGTAATCTTTTCTCTATTCAAAAAGTTATGGATAGAAAAATACCCTTCTAGTAGATTCAACCACTTTTCTACATCATCTACGTCTATATGACCTTCAAATATAGGAGTATCAAAGTTGATTTGTACCTTGAAGGGGGTGGCACCTCTGCTTGAGGAAGATGTGTCGCCTGTTGGTAACCGCTGAAGGATTTACGCAAAACTATCCATCCTCTCGTTCCTCTGTTGCATGAGGGATTCCTCAAGCAACATTTTGAAAGGATCTCATGTCCCTTCATCTTTCTCTTCTCCGGCCATGAAAGGTCACTTGGGTGTGCGAGAGATTTTATCCTCAAGAGAAAAAAGCTCGAGACTCAATTCTTTGTATCCTAACCTCGTTGGGGACATGCATTAAGACGACAAGGAGAAGACTGCTCTGATACCACTGATCCGGATTTTATGAGCAGAACGAAATGAATAGAAATTATTAAAATATGCTTAAAACAGAATAATAGAGATACAATAAAACTGGTTTTCTATTCAATAAGGAAATAAGTTGAAACTGTAAAATGCAGCGAGAAACAAGCTTGCTGGAATGGTAGCGGCTTATCTCTAAGAAGAGATGTGAAGGTTGAGCTCATTCGCAAGAAGATGATTACAATGAGGCTATAAAGTCCTTTTTTATAATAAACATGAATGTCAAAAACCCTAGACATCCAAAAACCTAACGCTAGGAGATGAAGCACCAAAAGTCACGTGGGCTTGGTTTGGGTAAGTTAGTACATCAACTTCTTGGGGTCTTAACTTTTTCATACGATCTCTGTTTTAGGCACACGATAGCCCATTGGAAAGGTATCATCAAGGAGATTCATTTTGGGGGATCAATAAGAGGCTTTGTTTATCATTGAGAATCTTGATCTCGAACAACCTTCATTTAGGCCCTCAAAATGGCCTCGGAAGTTAAAAACTGCTAAAAATAGTAAATTGCTAAAATTGCCAGAAAACTGTTTTGAACGAGTTGGACAAGGTGGGTGGCCACTGATATCCACCTAGATCATAGAATGAATGGGAAAATTTCTAAGTACATAAGAGGGTGTGTTATGTGTTCCACAAGCAAGCCTAGCAACAAACATTTGGGATTATATATGCCACTTTCAGTACCTTCTCAACCATGGGAAAGTGTGTCCATGGATTTTGTAGGGGTTTTTTCGATGTCCAGAACATGTCATGATTATTTATACGTCATCGTGGATAGGTTTAGTAAGATGTGTATATTAATTCCATATAAGAAACAAGTCACAATTGTACATACAACACATTTGTTCTTTTCTAATATTTGGATTCATTTTGGGATGCCTACATCTATTATATCTGATGGAGACTCTCGATATTTGGGGAATTTTCGGTCTCATTTATGGGAGTTGATGGACACTAAGTTGAATAAGAGCACAAATTTTCATCCGCAGACAAATGGACAGATAGAGGTGGTGAACAAGACAGTGGTACATTGTTTATGAGGATACTGCAGTAAACATCCTAAGTTGTGGGATGAACAGTTGCACTATGTACAACATGCCTGTAATCGTGCCATACATTCTTCTACTTGAGAACTCGTTTTGAGGTATGTGTGGGGTACTTTCCTAAATCACTTATGGAATTTTATTTTGGAGAAGCAAGTAAAGAGGATGAGAAAAATGATGTCGATAAGGCTAAAGGTTCAATCAAAGGATCCAATAGGTACATCAAGAAGTACAGGAAAAAATGGAGAAATGCCAAGCCAATTACAAGGTGAGGAATGATAAACATCAAGTTGATCACTAGTTTCAAGTTAGTGATCAAGTATGGTTACATATTAGCAAAGATAGAATGAAGGGTAAAGGTAAAAATCTCAAGACAATGTGGTATGGTCCTATTGTCGCACAAATTGTAGGTTGGGAAAAGCTTGACCCAACCAGCAAATTGCAACAACTTTGAGAGCACCTACCCACTGTCACCTTAGGCAGGTATTCCTGTCACTTTAGGGATGATAGAATCACCTTAAGGGGGGGATCCCAATGACCCTAGGGGGAAAGAGATGGAAAGTGAAGAGATGAAGGAAAGTCCCCCTATAGGTCAAGATAAAAAATGTGTAAAGGCTTGGGAAAAAGTCTTGGTTGTAGCTAATGGTTTCCAAGAGATAAGAATACCTGCAAATAATGTTGTACCTTCCTGAGACACAAGAACAAGCCGAGCATATATGTATAATGTTAGGTGGACTAGCAAGTTAATATTTTTTTCCCTAGTTGCAATAGACAACAACAATGTCTATCAACAAAAATATAAGTGTTAAAGCTTCTAAACAATTGCTAAAAGTCCAATGAATGATGCTAAAGATAAGTTAGAGAAACACTAGTGGTACTCAAGAATGAAAGCAAGAGACTTTAACAATGAAACAAGGTTGTAATAAAAAGTGTTTGCAAAGAAATTTTGCAGCCTTATGGATGTATAAAACAATTTGTTACAACAGTAAATCCAACCACCAAAACTCACAATAATCCACCCAAAATGTGTGCTAGGATAAGAAGATTAATGTGGCAAACTCTTAGAAACTTTTGACAGTTGAAAAGCAAGTTATGAATGAAAAAGTGTTCAAGTTTCTACAGCCCTAATGGTTGTATATGAATATTTTTAACACCAAAAAGAAGTACTTAGGTAAAGATGACGTCTTAGTGGTTCAATCAAGCATATAGAGCAAAGAATTGATTCCAATTTAGACAACCTCCAAATCACGAAATTTCACGTTAACTAATGCAAGATTTTATTTCTCCAATGCAATTATACTATTGCCTTTAGCTATTGGTTTATGGAGTCAAGTAAATAAAAAGCTAACAATTCTATCTCCTTAGGGGTGTAAACCCTCTTACTCCCCAAGGCAAGCAAATGCTAAGCTAGGAGATACAAGGAGGGTGTAAAACCTTTTACTTCTCCTAGTAAAACCTTGTACAACAAATAAATTCTAGAAACAAATCATAGATAATGGTGGGGTTGTAAATCCTTATAAACCTCAAAAAATCTAGCATATCAAACTTGTAACCAAGCATTGAAGCATCAATAAAGATAAATTCTTACCTAGTCCAAGAAATGACAAGATAGACCTCCTTTTACCAAGATAAATCCACCACAAATGCTAAAGAAAATATCCAAGAGGGGTAGCACACTACTTCTTCCACCAATAGCATAAAGAAACCAAGACAAGAGCACAAGAGAGAAGAGTTTTCCCAAGGAGAGTGCAAATTTCAGCCAAATACTTCTCACAATGGGAGAGTGTCGGTTACTTCTTTGGTTGATCCAGATTATAATCTCAAATAGGTTTCCAACAAAACCCTCAAAAATATTGGCCCTGTTGGTAAACCAGAAGGCAACGCTACGCACAGGGTGCATAGTGCAATCTCACTTGAGATAGCTTTTATGGGGGAGTGCAATACTCAAGTGTTTCCAGTCTAGTAATGAGTGGGGATTGTGGTTGGGTTCTTTTTCCCTTTTGTATTATCCTTGGCAATCATTCATCTTCTTCTATGATTCATTCGTCTTTAAACCTATGCATGCATGCTGATATAACTACTTTAACCATTCATTATTAAGCTAATGATCAATAGAAAAGTAAAGCATTCATTGACAATCACATAGAACACAAGGTTTACCGTGGTTCACTCCCTCTTGGGGCTACGTCCACAAAGATCTTGCTTCACTGCTCTTTTATTTATTCGGCTACAAAATCTTGTGTTGCACTCATTACATCTTCGGTAATACAATCAACATGAGGGTAAGTACCCTCTGTGAGGATAACTAGATCACACCAGGATCCTCATGATGTGACCTAACCCTCAAATACTGTATTTTTCCACTCTACCATAAAAATTATTACAATCAATAGCTTCCCAAGACAACTAACTCTCGATAATTAACTGACCACCCTCAACCTCGACCTCCTAGGTCCTTATTTATACTACTTTATAGGCTTATAGCCATTACAATCCTTGTCAAAAACCCTAACCCTGTCACGGTTAGGCCGTTATGCCTACACGCCACGTTGCTTTTCCTCCTACATGCTTCTTTTCCTTTTTTTTCTGCATGTTGTTTTCTTGCCACCTGTTGCGCCGCTCCAAAAATAGGTCTTTCTCTCCAAAACTGGGCCTTTTCCCAAAACAAATCTTTCTCCCAAAAATAGGCATGTGCCCAAAATAGACTCTCTTCCCAAAATAGGTATGCGCCCATCATGCCCCCAACACTGACATGTGGCTTGTCTTGAGCCACTCAAGTGGTGCACGCTCCCTATACAACATTTTCCAAGCTGTGGAACTTCTCTGCTAAGTTCCTTTCCTTTTTCCTTCATCTGCGTAGCTTTGTCTGTTAGCGCCTCGACTATCTGCATTGTTATATGTTCTTGTAGCAATGCTGCACTTTCTGAATTTTCCTGCACCGTCCTTGTCTTTTCTTCCTCCACCTGCACAATTATTTGTGTTTCTTGTTCCTGGAGGGGCTCCAACTGGGCTTGTCTTTCTTGCTTATTAATTTGTGTTGTTTTTAACATTGTCTGCAGGGCCTTCATCTCCTAGGTGCCCTTCAAGCACTCGATAATACTAATGGTTTTTTTGTGTTGTTGTTTCAACTCCTGTATGGAAGCATTGATTTTCTCCTCTTGTTGGTCCAACTGTTGGACCCTTTCATCCTCTTCCAAAATGGTCCAAATCTGTGCAGTTCCATCGAACAATTCTGCGACTTTCGTTGCTTCGCTTGCCATCTTTGCTATCCGGAGTGCAGATTGATGTTCTCTTTTCTCTCGAACCTCAGGTGGAGTCGTAGGATTAAATCATACATAATATTTGTATGTGAGACTTTCTACAAAGAAGAAGATTATAAAAATGTAAACATTGTACTTCTTAAGTCCCATTACTCAACCAATGTTTTGTAGTATTCTTAATATCACCAAATTGTATAATTCCACAAAGACCACTGGGTTTGAAATTATTATTTATTTGAGAATTTTTTTGAAAAAAACAAATTATATTTATCTTTCTTTTATTGTGCAACAAACTTAACTTTTGCATGTATAAAAAAGGATTTAAATCATACAAATCCCTTAATTTGTATATAATTTACATATAGACAAAGATAATATTTACATAAGTGAACCTAATAATTAAGAACATGTGTTTTCTACTAAAAAAATCCCAAATTATTATTATGAATAATTTAATTTTTTTTAAATAATTACCACAAATTTTAATAACTAAAAAATATTAATAATTTGATTTTTACAAAATAGTGATTATAAATTTCGTATATTATATAATAAACATTTCTTAAAACTTCAATAGATTCATCTTCTTTTAGAAAAAATTAAATAAACAAAACATAAATATAATCTTTAACACAAAACTATTTACTTTACATTTATGATACCGGTTAATTAATACATTTATCATATAGTTGTATTAATACATTCATACATTATGTGTATGCCACAAATTATTAAAATAATGACAATCAATTATTGGATAAACCCCCTTTCATGTGTAAAGTGGAGACGGCCTTCTACTATATAATCATTTATTAATCACAAGGCCATACCGCAATCTTCGGTGCAGTTGCTTCTTTGCTCGCTCATTCCACTGCAGTTTGGGACAGTGTACGGCAATAACACTGAGCAACGACATAGAATGTTGGATGTCTTCCAGCTCTTCTAACTCGGAACACCCTTTAAGGATGCGGCAAACATGTAAAGCTATATTCCATGCTCTCTAGTTGTATTGAAAATCCAAATGTTTCCAAGGAAATGGTTTTCTTTTTTTTTTTTAATATTTTCAGGGAATGTTTTTTCTAAATCTGGTGAAAAATTGTTACATCTACAGATTTGAGTGATTATTTTTGTATAATTAGATTGTTTGGGGATTCTTCAGTATGAATCCATTTCTACATTCAGAAATGGAATTTAAACAACTAAAAATAGTGAATTTTTATATAATTATATAGCCAGATTCCAAAAAAAAACTATTTCATAAAACAGTTAGACAACCCCTTTCAAAAATATACCAACAGTAAAAAAAATTTGAATGCATTATATATATTTATATATTAAATATTTTGTAATTATATTTAAGGAAAAATATTTTATTTGATATTATATTTTTTAATTTTTATTTATTTTTAATAATAATATGCACATTGTTTTAAAAGCTTTAGATTAACATAAGTATATAATATGCATTATAACTTAAATATTTATTGAGAGTTAAAGATGCTCGGTGTTTTGAAAATAAAATGTAAAATGTTTTATTT
>JASDQU010881192.1:63648-87406 GCA_032191745.1 Picea mariana | reverse complement strand
ACCTCGACCAACTCATCTCCTGCTCCAACTGAAGCTGATAAAGCCACTTGGTTCATTGAGAAGATGCAACACATCTTCCAACAGGTTCAAGATATCCTACAGAAGTCTAATGACAAGTACAAACAATTCCATGATCAACATTGGGTCCCACATAAGCTTCAGGTGGGAGACAAAGTTTGGTTGCACTTGCAAAAAGAACGCCTTACAGGACCCCATCAGAAGCTTCTCCCACTCTGTTATGGGCCATACACCATCACCAAGACCGTGGGGGATAATTCTTTTTAGCTCAACATTCCTTGTTTCCTTGGCCTGCACCCAGTGTTCAACGTGGAACTCCTTCGCCCTTATTTCCCACCATTATTGGACACCTCAGAAGTAGCATAAAAGCTGAAACCAACTGAGATCAACCTCGAATACATACAATAGGAATCTAATGATCATATTTTGAACACATAGATCAAGTGAACTTGACAACAAAGGATCCAGCTTTATCGAGTCATCAAAGCAGGGAAGCTCCTGCACCAAGGCAAGTGACTCACCCGAGGCCAGATTCAAAAGAAATTTCTTCATCTGATGGGGGACCTCAATGAAATGGATACCATTGCATCCTAAGGAGGGAGGATTGACCAGGTGGATATTGGTGGCCACCCACCTTTTCCAACTGGCTCAAAACAGTTTTTTGGCAATTTTGGCAATTTACTATTTTTAGCAGTTTTAACTTTCGGGGCCATTTTGAGGGCCTAAATGAAGGTTTTTTAGGATGAACTCAACTTAATTATATTTGAAGGCATTATTGAGGCCCCAAAATGAATCTCCCCAATGATACCTTTCCAATGGGCTATCATACGCCTAAAACGAAGATCATATGCAAAAGTTACGACCCCGGGAAGTTAATGTACTAACTTATCCAAACGAGGCCCACATGACTTTTGGCGCTTCATCTCCTAGGGTTAGGTTTTTGGATGTATAGGGTTTTTGAAATTATTTTTTATTGTAAAAAGGCCTTCAGAGCCTCATTGTAATCTTCTTCTTGCGAATGAGTGCAGTCGTCACATCTCTTCTTAGAGATAAGCCGCCACCATTCCAGCAAGCTTGTTTTCGCTGCATTTTACAGTTTCAACTTATTTCGTTATTGAATAGAAAACCATTTTTACAGTATCTCTATTATTTTGTGTTAAGCACCTGTTAATAATCTGTAGTCATTTTTTTCTTCTCATTAAATCTAGATCAGTGGTATCAGAGCGGTCTACTCCTTAATGTCTTAATGCATGTCCCCAACGAGGTCAGAGTACAAAGAGTTGGGTCTCGAACTTGTTTCTCTGGAGGACAAAATATCACACACCCAAGAAACCTCTCATGGTAGGAGAAAATAAAGATGTCGGGACAAGATATACTTTCAAACTGTTTATTAAGGAAGCCCTCACACAACAGAGGAATGAGATGATGGATAGTTTCACGCAAATCCTTCGATGGCTACCAACATGCGACACATCTTCATCGAGTGGAGGCACTGCCCCCTTAAAGATACAAATAAACTTTGATATTCCTATATTTGAAGGTCAAATAGACGCATATAAAGAAAATATTACTTTTTTGCTCCTCAAAGTCGTTCCCTATGTCAAATATTGGTGGGAAACTTTCTGTGAGCAAAAGGAAACAGAGGAACCCTCATTATTTACAGTCACGACCACCTGGGAATCCTTAAGGGATGCTATTAAGGAAAAATACTGCCCTATTGGAAGTTATGACGAATTGTATACCAAATCGAATACACTACGGAAAGAAAGGGACCAAGCAATGTCAGATTTCACAAATATCTTCCATACCTTGCGCACCAAGCTGGGTATCAAAGATTCAGAGCGACATCTGGTCCTCAAGTACTGCAGTGTTTTGCATAGATACATCTAGACCAAAATGGAATTTCTGGACATCTCATCCTTGGGTGTGGCCTATCGATATGCCATCAAAATCAAGCAGAATCTCAAACAAAAGATGCACCAACCCACAGAACAAAGGACAGAGCAAATATGGAAAGTATCAGGACAACTAGTCCAAGCCACAAGCAAAGAAGGACACCGAAAAGACAAAGAAAGATAATTGTAAGTGGTGTGACTTCCATAAGAGCCCTTGGCATAACACTTGTGACTGTCACTCAAAGAAGTCATTGGTGGCTGAAGTGAAAGCCTCTGAATCAGATGTAGATTCTAACTCTGAGCCAGAACCAAAAAGGGGAAGATGGATCATTGACACGAAACGCAGTGCTACCATTGCTACCACCAAGCTCTAGCATGGTGAAGCAGATGAGCCAGAAGAAGGAGAGAGCCTCTTCCATTCATGGATGTGGGTAAAAGGAACCCCACTGCACTTCATCATTGATAGCAGTAGCCAGAAAAACCTCATCTCAGTAGAGGTTTTCAAGAAGTTGGCCCTGCCGATAAAACCACACCCCCAACCCTACACCAATGGATGGCTCCTCTAAGGAAGCGATCTCCACGTCAGCCAATAGTGCCGACTGTCATACAGAATCAAGCCCTTCAAAGACAAGGTATTGTGTGATGTTGCTCCTCTCGAAGTTTGTGATGTTCTTTTAGGCCAACCTTATTTATGTAAATGTCATGCTGTATATGAGTCTAGGCCTCGTAGTTTTATTATTACTTTGAACAGGAAATTGTACAGGATACCCGAGGCAGTCCCACCTAGTTCCATTTCCTTGATCTCTGTTAAGCAATGCAGTAAGGTCATCTCTTAGATGGGGAACTTTGTCTTCATTATAATTTTATCTCAGAATAAGTGAAGGATCAGAGCCACATCCAGGGTCTCTATGAACGACCTCTCCACATAGTAGAAGCAATTAGACAAGGTCATGGAAGTATACTTATATATCTTCTCCTCACCTATCGGGGTACCTCTGCACTGCCAGGTCAAGCACCCTATCAATCTGACCCCTGGCGCATCGCTTCCCAATGGTCCAGTCTATCATTGCTCTCTGTTAGAGAATGAGGAGATCAAGCAACAAATCCAAGAGATGCTCCACAAGGGGCACATCTGTCCCAGCTCATCACCTTGCAGGAGCCCAATCGTGATGGTACAGAATAAAGATGGAACCTGGCGACTTTGCATTGATTACCAGGCTTTGAATAAAATCACATTCAGAAACCGGTACCCAATTCCCCAAATCGACGACCTCCTTGATCAACTCACGGGGACCAAATACTTCAGTAAGATTGATCTGAAGTCTGGCTACCACTAGGTCCCGATAGAACAAACAGATGTATAGAAGACTGCCTTCAAGTCAAAGAAAGGCCTTTTTGAATGGTTGGTCATGCCCTTTGGTTTGAAAAATGTTCCAGCCACTTTCATGAGGTTGATGGATGATATCTTGCAACCATTCACCAAAAATTTTGTAGTCGTGTATCTTGATGACATTCTCATTTACAACAAGACTTGGGTCAAACACTTGTAGCATATTGAGCAGGTTCTGCACACCCTGCGACAACACAATCTATACGCCAACTTGGAAAAATGATCCTTCGGCATGGACAAGGTCCATTACCTGGGATACATCGTTGATCAACATGGCGTACATGTTGACCCAGCCAAGATCCAAGTCATCCATGACTGCCTAGCCCCAACCACACTCACTGAGCTCTTGAGCTTCTTGTGCATTGGCAATTTCTACCGCAGGTTCATGTTAGGATTCTCCCATATTACATGGGCCCTCAGCCAAATAACCAGGGGTGGTGGTAAGGTGAAATTTGTGAGGGGGCGGTCCCAACATCAAGTGTTCGATGATTTGAAGTAGAGTTTGTGCTCAGCCCCAATACTTTCACTCCCATACCTACAAAAACACTTTGAGATCAAGACATATGCTTTCGACTATGCTGTGGGTGCCATTCTCACTCAGCATGGCCACCCCATGGCCTATCATAGTGAGACACTATCATATGTTGTCTGTAAGTACCCTACTTACGACAAAGAAATGTACTCCATTGTGCAAGCCTACCACCAGTGGAGACACTACATCATTGGGAAGGAGACAGTCATCCACACTGATCATAAGCCACTGCAGTTCATGCAGACACAAGGAAAATTTCAGAATTAATGCCATCAAAAGTGGTCCACATACTTGCAACAATTCCACCTCAACATCAAGTATAAAACAGGAAGTACCAATCACATCACTGATTGCCTCAGTAGAACACCAGTCGTGACACTCACCACGGTGCTAGACTCTTGTGGCCATGAGACCTCATGATGGCCCCAACTCTACAAGACAAACCTGGACTTCACCACCACCTACCAAATGTTGGGGGCAAACGCAGTTGTCGATAATTTCCATATTCAGGATGGGATTTTGTGTCGTAAGGTCCATATCTGTGTTCCCTCAAGCTAGCAAGCAAGGTTGATCTGGGAAGCCCACTACAGTCGGGTGGCAGGACACTTAGACATCGAAAATACAGTGGCAATGCTATAGAAACATTTCTACTGGATGAAACTTTGACAGGAGGTCAACAAGTATAGCAGGTCCTGCACTGCCTGCATGATTTCCAAACTGACCACTAAGAAACATGGCCTGTACACCCCTTTTCCTACTCCTGACAGGCCGTGGGAATCCATCTCAGTGGACTACATGTCGATCCTCCTGTCCACCAAGCGAGGAAACGACTGTGTTTTTGTGGTTGTTGATCGCTTTTCTAAGATGGTGATTTTGGTTGCCTGCAAGAAGAACATCATAGCAGAGGCCACTGCCAAGCTCTTCTTTGAATGAGTCTGGGTACATTTTGGAATCCCATAAACCATTTTCTCATATTGAGACAGTCGATTTCTCAGCACATTCTGGTCAAGCCTTTGGTTACTGCTGGACACCAAGCTCACCAAATCCACGGCCTTCCACCCACAGATAGATGGCCAAACCGAGGTCGTAAATTGAATGATTATGCATATCCTCCAAATGTATAATTCACAACACCCTTTCACATGGGATGGGAGTCTTCCCTATGTCCAACATAGCTACAATCAAGCCTTGCATAGCTCAACTGACCACATCCCCTTTATGGTGGGGTTGGGATTCCAACCATTGGGTCCCATAGATGTTGCACTTCCCCTTGCGTTCACCTCGACCGACTCATATCTTGCTCCAACTAAATTTGACAAAGTCACCCAGTTCATTGAGTGGATCCAGCACATCTACCAACAAGTTTACGATATCCTATAGAAGTCCAATGACAAGTACAAACTGTGCCATGATCAACATTGGGTGCCACATAAGTTTTAGGTGGGCGACAAAGTTTAGTTGCAATTGCATAAAGAATGCTTTACAGGACCCCATCGGAAGCTTCACCCACTCTGTTATGGGTCGTACACCATCATCAAGGCCATGGGAGATAATTATTTTCAGCTCAACATTCCTCCTTTCCTTGGCCTGCACCTAGTGTTCAACATGGATCTCCTTCGCCCTTGTTTCCCACCATTATTGGACACCTCAGAAGTAGCAGAACAATTGACACTAAATGAGCTCAAATTGAACTGCATACAATAGGAATTCAATGATCATATTATGGAAACACAGATCAAGGGCACTCGACAACAAAGGATCCATCTTTATTGAGTTGTCAAAGCAGGGCAGCTCTTGCACCAAGGCAAGTGGCTCACCCGGGGCCAGATTCAGCAGAAATTTCCTCATCTGATGGGGAACCTCAATGAAATGGAGACCATTTCTTCCTAAGGAGGGAGGATTGATCTAGGTGGATATCAGTGGCCACCCACCTTTTCCAACTGGCTCAAGACAATTTTCTAGAAATTTTGGCAATTTACTATTTTAAGCAGTTTTAACTTCCGGGGCAATTTTGAGGGCCTAAATGAAAGTTTTTCGGGATCGACCCAACTCTATGATAACTAAAGGAATGATTGATGCCCCAAAATGAATCGCCTCAATGATACCTTTCCAACAGGCTATCATACACCTAAAACGAAGATCGTATGCAAAAGTTACGACCCTGGGAAGTTAATGTACTAACTTACCCAAACGGNCTTGTGAATGAGCACTGTCATCACATCTCTTCTCAGAGATAAGCCACCACCATTCCAACAAGCTTGTTTTCCCTGCATTTTACAGTTTCAGCTTATTTCGTTATTGAATAGAAAACCGGTTTTACTGTATCTTTGTTATTTTGTGTGAAGCACCTGTTAATAATCTGTAGTCATTTTGTTCTTCTCATAAAATATGTATCACATATCCAACCATGTCCTGGTCTCATACATGACTAACTTACTGGCATTAATTCCTATAACAAGTTCTTATCTTTTAATTCTTTGGTTATTACCCCACAACCAAATTAACATGACATTCTCCTATGTCAGTGTGTGTATTCAAAGCTAAGAATCTTTGAATTAATACAAGCCTCCAACCTTTACCACATCCATGGGTATTCATTCAATAATATAATCATGTGATTTTATAAAATAACTATGGCTGAGGAGATTCTTACCTAAATTCCCTTCAACAATTATGTAATAAGAGTAATAAACTCATACTTGCATGACTGCCATTAATAAATTTTATACTACCTGAATGTATGATGGCAGTAGAATCTTCCATGCTTCTTTTATAAAACTTATATACAAAACTTCATCTTTATGTTGCTTCCCTCATGTAGCAACATCATCAACAACACTTGCAACGTGAAAGAATTTATTTTTCTTCTTATGGTTGTTCAACCAACCCCAATTCAACTGTTTCTACCACAATTTCAGCAACTTCTTTCCATGCACAACTTTTCCTTGTTGATCCCATAAGTCTTCAATTTTTCCCGTATTCCCAAATCTTCTTGTGATCCCACTGTCATTACTGTGCATGATTATTCCTTCACTGAGCACTTTCTAGCCAAATCACTCTTGGCAACCTTTGCATTTATAGTCCCAAACTAAGCTGATATTAACCTTCATCTTTCATTAATTTCCTGGATCCAACTATCCCAACTTGTACTTGGATGAATTAAATTTCAAACCAAGTTGTTTTATAGACTATGGATTCTTCAACATCCTGACTCTTCAGGATTGAACTTTTTCAGCCCTTTCCTGACATAATACTTTAGTACTTGAGGTTTTCTTGTACTCTCCTCTTCTCTTTTGCTAGTTGCATAGAATTAACTGAAAGTCCTTCTTTTACCTTACCATCATAGATTCAAGTGATACCTCCAACCTCTTGGGCTTTCACTCATGGCTCTATGTCACTTAAGATGGATTCTTGTCAGGAACCATCTCCTCTGCATTCAAAACCATGCATAGAACCATTTTCTTCTTCCTGGTTCCTTATTTATTTCTCTTTAGAATTTATTTCACTTTTAAATTATTCTTGACTTGATATCTCCATGCTCTTGTGGAAATACCTTCACACCTTTGGAGTGCATCAACAATCCTCTACTATTCTAGATTTCCTCCCTAGAGTGTTGACATGCATTCTTATTAGTTGGATATCTATCTCATGATTTCTTCTTCCATTATCTTAGGATGTTCATGGACTTGACTCCATTCAGGAGTTTTTCCTTGTCTACTTTGCATACTTTCCATCACATATTATGCTGATATTAATTTCCAGCATTCCATTATTATTTGGATTCCTCTAATTCAAATCCTCCATGAACGAATTATAATTCCAGTCATGTTCTCTGAGTAACCTTGTTTAGTTAACACCAACTTCTTTCTTGAAGCAAATTGATTTATCCTTCTGACATGCATATTCAACTTATGTCATGCCATATTTGATGACCTTCATGTCATGCTTCCATTATGCATTCTGATAGTAATAATGGAGGTGTTATCTCCAATATGTAGGGCTGATCCTTGGAGATGTCACATCTTATCTCCAAAATCTTTCATATTCCATAAGACCTTCCTTCCTTATTACCATTCTTTGCATCTCCATACGAACTTATGGTTCATGAATTATCATGTATTGAAAATGGCTTTCTCCATCTAGCATTCACATTTGATGTGCAAAGATTGTCACCTCGACCATATTCCCCAAACAAGAATTCCAGTTGGGGTTTCCATGCTTCTTATCGAACCCAACATTTGATCCAATGAATTCTAAAAAATGTCAGATGTAGAATAAATAATTTTCCCTGTCCTTCTTCCTTCTTTTTTCTATATGAAGACATATCTAACACTTTTTCTGTTTTAATGTAACCATTACATCTAGAACCCTATTTCCAAGACCTTCCCAATCATGGCTTCCTTGCTCAATTCTGATCCTTGAGCAGAAATCTATGATCCTTTAAAACTTGTGATTTTTCTTCGATGCACTTCTTGTGCAAAGATATCTTTTCTCTAAGCTAATGATTCTTAGATCTTTTCTAGAAATTATCATAAAGTTCTCATGTCTTTAGTATTCTTTTGATGCAGGTTCAAACCAAATGAAACCCACCTTCTTCCTTCCTAAACCCTTTTCCCTTCTTTAAAATAGTTTTCGGGCACTAGCCCTCGTTCTCCTTGAGCCCTTAATTCGCATGGGACCACGACTATGACCAAGTTCTAATAGTTGGACGCTTATAGAAATCCTTGAAACTTCAAGGCTCTGGAGCCTCAGAGGTTTCCTTTTACGCACATCACAAACATCACGGAACCTTGAACTAACAAATTTACGGAGGATAGTGGATCTACGGTCCACATTCTCTATTAAGATCTATGGTGGATAGGAGCTTCAGTACTCCGAGCTTCAGTGGATTTCAAAGCACATAACAATAATCTCCCAAATTTCTGAATTGGAGAACTCATGAAGAGGGGTGGATCAACAGTCCACAACTTCTCGACAAACGATGGCTAATATCTATTGCGGAACTTCGAGCTTTAGGGTTCTGGGACTTCTGAGCTTCCGGGCTCTGGGAATTTAGATGATTCCACTTTTTTACAACCCATAACTCCCGAACCGAGAGTTTCTGCATACTTCCACGTCCCCCCAGTGATGTCATCATGTGACTTTACTTCGACGTAACAAAACTTCAGGGTTTCTTCCTCCCATTCCATCACAAGAAATTTATTTTGGAGTGCCAAGTCTCTAGACTTCATGATCTGGTGCCACGCGTCCATTGGGGCCCATGGTTTTCGTGCTTGAACTAAAATATACCGAAAAGTCACTTCAAACTTTATACTTTTCCAATTGCGGGGACATGGGTCGATGATTTTGGAGTAACCCGCTGACCATTCCATAATTGTGCCCATGCTGACATGTACCCCTCCTAGGAAATCGTGGTTTGGATTGCGTGACCGCCTTGTAGAATTATCTGCGGCACAACTTGGATCTCCGCAATGCCTCCCGGCCCTTGATTTTGATAGATCATGACCAAGTTAATGTGGGCTTGATCCAACTAAATTCTTCGCCAAGTTTAACTACCTTGTGCCACCTCCAGGAGCACTACATGGTAGGACACATGAAGCTGACACATGGTCCAATCAGGCGGGTGATAAATGTCACATTCGAACTGCATTTCAATATTACAATGGTTCTTAACTCACTCACATGTGGAACACATCCCATGTGTCCACATCATCTCTAGTGACATCAGCATGCCACGTCACTTCAGGACTTCGAGCTTCGGGAGATTTCACCTTAGCATACTCCATTTCTCCGTAATTTTGAATTCATGAACAAGCCGATCCTTTGACACGTGTCTCCTTCAATGAATGATCCAGATTGTCTTCAGGCTTCGAGACTTTAGAGCTTCATCTTTGGAACTTCAAGAGTTTCCACTATATGCACACCTTGTTTATCTCGAATGTCATATTCTTGAACAAGCTAACTTTCTGACACATGTTCCTTGTTTGGATCGACAAATAGGAAATACACAAAGTTCTCTCTGTCTTCTCTATACTTGACTGAGAGCTGTGACATTGACTTAACATTTGGGTGCTTATCTCACTTTGAAAGATCACCAGTCATGACTTAAAGAACCATGAATATCAACGTCTAGGAGTGATTGCGGAAACTCAACTTTCTCACACTTTAATTTCCTTCCCAATCTCCACAATACGAAGATTCTCACCCGTAGCAGGATCGATATCCATCGATGATTTGTTGATCTAGAAAGATCAACGATCCTAAGGGATTGTGGATTCTCAACTTACTCTTGCTTTAATTTCCTTCTCGATCTCCGTAATGCTCCCCACCCCCGATCTTCCTTCAATGAGATTCGACGGTCGTGACTTAATATTCACTTGATATGATGGCTCAACTTCAAACCTTGTGGTTCCAACCCCCCCGGTTACTGTAGTTTCTTTTAGTTTCTATATTTCTTGAATCGCTATACCTCCTAAGCTTCCAACACGACCCAGGTGCTCTCTTGGCAGTCTGTAATTCTTTGAAATTCAAATTTTGTCCTTGTTAACAACAATTTTCTCTGATATTTTGATTCCATAACCACTTATATGGTCTAATTCAGGCTCAGTGTCAAAAACTAGGATCTGAACTTCAATTTTGTCCATTTCAACAATAATTTTCTTCTGAAACCTTCTCTTCAACTTCCACTTTCCTGGCCCATCCAAGCTCAGTGTTGAAACCATGGCTCTGATACCATTTTGTAACATCCCCAGCCACCAACAGGCTAGGAAATGCCACTACTCAGACACTTCACTGAGATATGATATCAATTTTATTCTAATTGTAGCATACCCAACCATAACCTACTGGGCTATGCCACACAAAGATTCTTGCGGAAACATCATACACATCTAGGCCACCTAAGCTAGGACATGATACCTCATAGAAATGACAATTATCATGTGCATATATATAAATATAAACATACAACATATTCTGCTAATACACAGATTAATGTGGAAATAATAGTAATCCTACACATATATCATATACAGGCATTACTCATCAACTATAACACATGTACCAATACACAGCATGTAAATGAACATAAAAGTGGTACTTATATTTTAATAGAATGCCACCAACTGCGTGCAAACCTTCCACAAACCTCTCATCCTTAGAACACGCTACTCATCACGCATAGCAGTGGGTCACCCCGAGCTGGGACTAAGCTCCACCCAGGGCAAAGGATTCCTAGACTAGGCTGAGGTTACATAAAACTACACAGTGCAACTTGAAGGATTCTTTCCAAGATCCTACTTATGCCCACTACTCACGGACTCTCATCCCCACATGCTTGATCCATCTCGGGAATATTCACCTTCACTATTCCACAGTCCATCAGCTGCTCCGCTTCCCTTTCATGGTCTCGACAATAGGACAGATCATGAATTCTCAGAGCTCCATAGATAGTGATGGACTCTCTCTAGGATAAAATCACTTCCCAGCAAACTCTCTCACCTAGAGAGAGCTTCTTAGAGGCCTGACAACCCACCTCTTCAACCACGGGCCTGACAACCTTCTTCTTCAACCAGCTTCAACTCAATTCCATCAAGTGAGGATAATAGCAAGGCTCAATATAACTCAGGGGATGGAAACAACCACAATTTGATAAGGCACAACATGGCTCTGGCAAGTACAGATATGTTATTCTTCACAAGAAAACATAGGTCAACATCACGGGTTACTGGTTTCAGAGGTACGTGAAAGATGCAGGGGTCGATGATGGAGGCCAAATGAGTTAGGTGAAGGTTTAGAGAATGGGGAGTGAACCCCCCCAATGTGATGATTCTCTAGATTTAACTACATTCTCCTAGGTTGACACCTGTCTTCCTAGAGCTGCATGCACTCCATTTAGCATTTGTTACCTTTCTGAGGAACTTAGGATAACTAAGTTTATTTTCCCCACTTTAATATTTTCATTTTTTTTCAGGAATATATTATAATATTTCCTTGGGTTAATCCCTCTATCTTAGCCCCTCTTTCCTATCCTCTCAATCCCATCCCTTTCCCTACCTGGTGGAGCTTAGTCCCCCATCACTCTTTCTTCATGGTCAGTCTACATGCAGTGATGTATAATTTTTATAAATGATCCGCATAATTACATATACAAAAATCAGGCTTATAACCTTAGCATCATGGGTTCTCTAGCCTAATCATCACATAAGCCTCCTATATTATTATAACTTGGCTCACTAACCTAACAAACATGTTTACAATTCATAATTACAACTGGGGCTTTGCCGGAGGATATTACAATTATTTTACCAAATGGGAAGAGGCTATGCCTACCTTTTCCAATGATGCCAATACTGCGGTGCTTTTCATATTCAACCACATCATTACTATATTTGGTGTACTGAAATAAATCATGACCGATCATGGATCACAATTTTGCAACAATATGATGACCGAACTAGCCACTTTGTTACATTTTGACCAGGAACACTCTTTCCCTTATTATCCCTAAGCAAATAGACAAGTTGAGTCTATCAACAAGGTACTCAAAACTATGCTCCAATTGATAGTAGGGAAACATAAGTCAAATTGGCACTTTATGTTATTTTCGACATTATGGTCATACTGAATTTCTACGAAAACAGGGATTGGTTTTACACCTTTCCAACTCATTTATGGGTTAGAAGCAGTACTTCCTTTTGAATGAGAAATACCCTCCATAAATCTATCTATCGAACTCCTTCCTAATACTTCTACCAAGAAAGAATGATTGATTTACTTGTCTTGTATCGATGAACATCGATGAGAAACCACCATGTCTAACGAGTCACATAAAAGACGAGTTAAAGCTCAGTATGAAAAAATCGTACATCCTCGAGTCTTCTTAGAAGAAGGCCTAGTCTTGTTTTATGAACAACACCATAACACGTTAGGATTAGAAAATTTCAAACCATTGTGACATGCCCCCTTTGTAATAAAGTGTGCATTACAAAAAGGAGCCTACAAGTTAGTGGACTATGAGGGAAACAATTTATTTTAGCCTCACTATGGGATCTACCTCAAAAAGTATTATGCATAAGCTTAGTATTGTCTAGTGCTTTTGTATTATATGTATCATTGTGTGGTGTGATATATTTTGTTTCCTATGAGTGATGTACTTTGTTGGTCTACTTATCATGCTTGGTGCTTGACTGGAAAATTTCAATGACTTCTTCTACCTATATCAGATACACAGATGGAGCTAGTCGTAGCACTCAAAACATCAGTTCCACCGCCTGGGTGATTTTCTCACCCACAAATGAACTAGTGAGTTTAGGGGGAATCTTCCTTGGTCCTGTAACCAACAAAATTTCATAATATAGTGCAGTTATTGAACTTATGTCTGAAGCATCAACTTTAGGCATTCATCACTTGATTGTTAGGTTGGATTCCGAGCTTGTATTTTCACAATTAAAATCAAACTACTCTATCCGACACCCTATTCATTTTTGTAAGTATTTGAGGGTCCTTCTTCTTTAGAGAGAATTTGATTTTATTTCTTATGAACATATCCCAAGGGAATTCAATTCATTAGCTGACTCATTAGAAAATTATGTATTGAATTGACATCTACAACACTAAGCAAATTAATCAACCAAGCATTTACATACATACATCCCAAAAACATTATACAGATGAGTCAATACCACAAAGTAAAAATCCATGTATATATAGAGAGTGCTCAAAACACATCATAAGTGTAGCATCAAAAAATTGGGTCATATGCCCAAACATCCGAATATAGGTCGCATCAGAGTGTAGTACAAAACTTGTAAAGCTATGATACTAATCATCATGTGGACCCTATACTCGTGATAAAAAATTACAAACCTAGCCACCTTCTGTGGGAGGTAAGAGAAGGTGCCACCTACACCAATAGTATGCCTCTGTGTTCGTAGAGGAAGATCATCCACATGCGATACTGAAATTCCATAATTTAATGCCAAAAGGTTGGCCTCGAGATCCTATAAAAGATCTTCCTGGGCCCCTCTTCCCTGCTTTACTCAAGCCACTCCCATGTACTGCACACAGTGATCAAGGGGTTAAATACCCCCTATATGAAATGGTGCACAATCTATAAAACCCACAGAATTAGTCATGCTACACACAAAAAAAATTCATATATTTTAAAAACGTAAAAGCATCAAATATTCTAAATAATTTAAATAATTTTTTTTCCAATCATTCTTATCACGATCATCTCTCCATCCCTCCCCATCAAGAAGGACCATCTCTAGGTCCCCTTGATAATCCACCCCAAGGACCATCCCACCAACCAAAGAAATATTCTCCAAAATGTGGTTTCCTCCCTACCCCGAGACGTGACAACAAATCTGTCTGTTTCATCATGGTCGGATCCCTTAGTCCAATCATAGGCCATGTCACCTAGGGGCATGAAGAAGGAACCTTCTTGAAAAAAATTGATAGGAGAATAGATCCATACCCAATTTTTTTTTTTCGTCCTATCCTACATTTGGTAAGCTACTCCTTCATGTTCATCAAGAGCCCTAAACACTAGTTGTATATGGTGGGACTCAAACACATCAAAACATAGCTAACATGGATCCTTGAATCCAAGTGAGGCCCCATACTACCTACTTACTATGTGATATTATATAAAATGGTCCACAAGGCTAGGTCTTTCACCTTTGCAATTGGCATCTTTTTGTTGCTCTTTCTCATCCTAAGACGACAATACTACCTAATATAGGCATCAACATGCTCACTTGAACCTTCCTTTACCCCAACTAGTACCATCGTGGCCCCTCACCATGATAATCTTGTGAGGAAATAGATATCCTCAATCTACAATGTTAACAATTGGTCTCAAACCATGAAATGTTTCTCATCAGGATCCCACGTCCAGATAAACCACTCCAACAGCAATGATTGTGCTCTCATACTTTGGTGTTAGAAAAGCAAGATCATGGAGCAATAAAATAAGACAAATTGAGAAATAAAACATAGAAGATACATAATAAAATAGAGACACAGATATACATGGTTCACCCAGTGTGGGCTATGTCCACCGGAGAAATTCCCAGGTTCTTCCTTTATTATTATCGAGCAAATGAAGGGATACAACCTAAAACACACCCGATGCAACTTCCTCTTCTTTCTCTCACAATCTCCTCTCTCATAATACAATATTTGAGATTATACATAGTTGCAATACATTTCCCTCATAATAGAGGGTTTACTTCTAGGGAAAAAAACCCTAACATAACTTCTACCATCAAATATGTGACCTTATAATGAACGGTCCATATTTACTATGAAATTACAATATACATTTACAAAGAAAATTTTCCTTCCGGGGCTTCACCCCCAAGCCCCCATCAAGGAACGTTGTCCCCCAAACCCCCTCTAGAGGGCTGCTTGCCCCCAAACCCCCCACACCCCATAAGGGGGGTGAGTCCCCCTACAATCCTCCCCCCCGCCACGTGGAGGGGTGTACAATATTCATGGGGTATAAACACGATTGAAAACAAAATACCTATGAATCAAGAAGATAATCAGGCTCCACAACCAACATTTGGCACAAGAAAAGATTGAGAAACCCACAATCACATAAAGCATAAAAATTTCTTGGGTCATCCATGGAAGCATTATCATTAAGTTCATGCTCTCCCTCTTTCCATTCAATCATGATTTCATTAACTGACAAAAACATAAAAAAAATCATTAGCACACATACCCATAGTCCATAAAATGAAAATCATTCAAGAAAAATTTCAAATAGACCTAGTCACCCCTACCCCTATAGGACAGAGCAGTCGTTCACTCCCCATTTCTTATCAAATATATACAATCTATACATGGTCACTCCCCATGTTTTGCTACAAAGAAACCACTTATTTCTAGTCGTCGGTCACTGGGAAATATCCCTACACAGGGTGACCATCCCTCGTTGGTCGCCCGCTCACCAAGCGATGAAAGAGAAAGTTTTTTCCATGGATTTGGTAGTGACTGGTCACCTTCATAATTTTCTTACCATGCAACCAGGGATTCCAGGTCACTGGCTCGATATAGGGTCCCACATGACCACACAGACCCAGAATTTTTAGGCCTCGTTATAAGAAAAGTTTTTAATCAAAAGGGAAACAAAAGCATGGGTTTTCTAAGTTCAGTTCAAATTACTAACTTGGTAGGTTGCAACTGACATATATATGGCCCAATATCCCAAAATCACCACTACAACTTTCTCCACAAAAGTTATCTTCTCCACTTTTTTACCAAAGGTAACAAAACAATTGAGGTAAAAATCCCATTTTCCCCATATAAAAATTGCCATGATGGATAACCATTATGAATCAGGGAAAGAGGTGGGTGACCATCGATATCCACCTATATAAAAATCCCCTCTTAGGAATCAATGGTACCCATTGTGTTAAGTGCTTCCATCATATGGGGAAAATTTTACTAAATCTAACTCCTGGTGAGCCACTTGCCTTAGTTAAGAAGTTGTCCTGCTTTGACAACCTTATATAGTTATATGTTTTGTTAGCGGGTTTCCTTCATCTTGGTTTCCATGATTTGATCTACTATATCCTATTCAATGTATTCCGGGTTGATTTCTATAGGAGTAAAATTATTAGCCACCTATGAGGTGTCCAATAGAGGTGAAAAATATGGTTGAAGCAACTCCACATTAAATATTGGGTGCAAGCCCATAAAATGGGGAATACTCAATTCAAAATCATCCTCACCCACAAATTTTGTGATGATGTAAGGACAATATTTGAGTGGTCTAAGATTCTTGTGGGGGGCTGTGAGGTTCTATTTCTATAAATGTAGCCACACCTTATCACTAACCAAAAAATTATGTGGAACTTGATATTGTTCATGCCATTGATTTTGGCATTTTCTTTCTAGATGATATCATGAACCTATTATTGGATGTGCTAGATGCCTTCCTCAAATTTGGCTACTGTATTTGGCTCAGTTTGATGATGGGAGGACTCTTCTTGTGTAGATGCAATGGATAGAGATACATCAATGTGTGGCCAACAAATTTGTGGAGGGATCTATTCTATATATGTTGAACATATTGAAGGTTCGTATCCCATGTATGTGGACTCTTGGAGTTGAAAATGTGCATTATATACACATATTTTTGACCACTTTTGTTCTCCCATCTCTTTGGGGGTGGAAGACAATCTATTTGGTCATCTTGGGGTCCATCATAGACCACAGGGTGGACTAGAAGGTATTAAGGAACCTACTATCCCCATCTAAAATAATGGCCCATGGTAGCCCAAAATGAACCCAAACATACTCAAACAAGAGCTTCAATGGTTTATGTTGTGATATTTTTCTTGCATGGTCCCAAAATGACCATCTTAGAGAACTGATTGACAACCAAAAAGACGCAATTGATACCATGATTGGTGGAGGGAAAACTTGAAATTTAATGCATGGAGACTGAATCTTAGGGATTGATTGGGGTAGGTAGAGGAGTGTACAACCCCTTCTTGTTAATGTCGAGTTTATCTATGGCACATGAAGTGCACAATCTGATATACTTGTTGATGCCCTGCCATATTTTTGGCAAGTAGGAAACTTCTTGCATTGTTTTTATCTTCACTACACCAAAGTGTCATGCCACTCTACTATAATGCCTCCTAAATTATCCTTTCACACTCACTTGAACAAACACAAAGATGCCCCATATATCACAAAGTGTATCTCAAAGGTGAAAGTTTCGAATTTGTTTACATGGAGCTAGTGTTTGATATATAATAGAAAAATTAGGGTCACTTGCATACAATTGAGACCACTCAAAGGTCTTGTTCCCACATGAAACATGGTTTGTTCTACCCTTTTTGTACTTAATATTCAAGTGGAATTGTTGCAAGTACATGGACCACTTTTGATGGTGGTCATTTTGTAACTTTCCCTATGTTTGCATGAATTACAGGGTCTTGTGATAAATGTCGATGATTGTAACACACATGAACCCCTAATCCTTCTTAGGTTGGTGGTTTGTACCAAATTTCTCCTCTTAACCATCACTCAATATTTGATTCCAAACTCATGAGCCAATTTTTCTCTTCAAGATCTTTCCAAAGATTTGCTCAAATCTGAGCTCCGGGAAAGAAGCGATGCCCCTTTAAAGTTCCTTAGGCATTTCCCTTATGATGACATCATCATGTCCACATGAATCCACTTCATATATTCCACTGACATCATCAGTCCACTGGAATCCACGTCACCCATCCTATACTCACTAGCTGGCGTGGACCTATCACTAACCCATTAGATACATGCCATCAAGATTTTTAAGCCCACAATACTATCAGAACATTCTCATTGGAACATTTCCATTGGAAAGTACACTTTCTATTCTTCACAAGTCTCTCCAAAATACAAAGCTTGATACTCTATCATAATATCACCATCGAGGTCTTTCCTTGGGATGTTTCTTTCCACAACAACATTTTCTCCAAAAATTTGCAACCCGAAGACTATCATATTCTACCTTTTCACTAGGATCTAGTCCTCCTAATATCTAATGCCACAATACTATCAAACTCTCTTTTTCAGGAATTCCCCATAAAAATGGATATCTCACCACTCACACGGTCCTTTTTGATGGTTCGAACCCGCAAGCTTATTGGAGACGCCCCTTTCGAAGAACTCCCACCAAGATGACTGCTTTGGGGGAAAATACCCCTAATCAAGGTCTAGTGACTAGACAGAGTAAATGACACCTTAAAAGACATAACTACTCCTATTCCACCCAAATCCAACAAGACCTAATGATAATTAAGGAAAGGAAAGGAAAATCAAGATATGCACCTTAATTACTTATGTATGAAGTAGATCCTTTCCTCTTACTGTCCACTCTTGGATTACAGGCCTCCTCCCAATGATGGCCTAAAACACTTCAGAGAACAATATGTAACAACATGTGCATAATCATCAAGATCATTTAAAGTCCTAAATTTTCATGAAATAAATTTAGAGATACAAACATGAACACACATAGATTTGGGACAAGAAAATTCTCTTTTATTGAAAACAAGATGGTAAGATACAACCTTAGTCTTGTTGACACCACTCCGTGAACCTTGCATGGGTTCCTCTAACTATACTCCAAATGCACCAATCCAAAAGTGATATCGTTACAACCAACTTGCCAAGAAATGGATAGATTGCATAAGAAGGATAAAGGATTGGGAATGATGAGGATGATAACTCAGAATATGATGCAAAGGCTTGGAATGAGAAAGGGAGAATTTTTGGCAGAGTTCACTTGCCTTTTATTTCATATGTCAAATGACCCCCGTAGGGCCATTTTTTTATGGAGAAATGATGGTTATTCGGTTGTCAGAAGGGATACATGAGATAAAATGGTTGTGCAACCCAAAATAGCTCATAAACTTCACAGAAAAGCATGGAATTTTATATTTTTTACAACTTTTGAGAGTACACATGGGATTTTAGGCATTCAGGTCACGTATGTACACTCTCTGCACATGTATCGGGGTGTGTACACCATACAAAAATATATTTTTTAAGAGTAACCTCAGCAAAAGTGGTTGGAAAATGTGTAAATGAGTAGGCCAATGTCAAAGAATGCATAAGAAATCTGTAACACCCCAAATTTTGAACCCTCATTTCAAATAATGTATTGTTACAATGATGAGAGGCCAGAGTGCCTAAACAATTATTAAAAGGCCAGTGTGCCCAATACATGTAATGTTTTTATCATTATTAATAATAAATACATCATTGGGTGCCAGGCGGACAAGGACTAGAGTTATAGGGGGCTATGATTCCACAAGAGAGGGGGCTTAAGGGGTTAAGTGTTTATTCCTATGTTAATTCCCATTTTTGTCTAAGGGAGGGGATCAATTATGTGAAATTTTTTGGGGAAGGCCAGGAGGTTCTTGATCTCCTCCACGAATTACTTAAACCCGCCTCTGGTATGATGGGGGGGTTCGACTATTGGCTTGTTCGTTGATTTCCTGTAAATTCACTAATTTTTCCCTCACGCACTCCCATGCACACACCCCCATACACCCCTGACTCATCCATTGATCCATCCTCATCCACATCTGGGCTTGGTAAAGGGAACCGAGCTGCTGAAGAATTATCCATGGGATAGTTGGTTGTAATGGTCACTGGTGCAATCCAGCCATGACTTGGGGCCTGCATGTCTGAGATGCGTTGGCCTATGCCCTATTTTTCTCACAACTGCGAGTCCTGAGAGTTCCACCATTAAGATTCTGGACCAGCTGTGCTAGAGGCCCTGGAAAGAAGGAGAAGGACTGCTTGAGGGACTATGTGGTAGAGAAGGTTGGAGGTCCATTCTCTCGGGTGGCATAGGCTGGGTAGAAGAGAGATGGGTACTTGGATTATTGTGGGTTCTGGGAAACCTGTGAGATCTTGAGAGATGACTGGTTTGGTAACCCAAGCACACTTTGGAACCATCCTTATGGATTCATAGCCCTAGCTCGGGGGTGAAACTACTGTTGAGATTTGGAGCAGTGGTGTCTACGGTTGGGTGGAACGTCCTTGGTCTACAGCCAGCTAGTGTCATATTTCATAAATACAAGTGATCTCTATTGTGATATTACTATCTGTGTATGAATGTATTCTTTTGTGTATTTATTATCATTTAATTGAATCTTTAGAATATGCATGCTTGTTGGTTATTGCTGTGCATGTCATTAAATATTCTCTTTTATGCATCCTTATGTTTTTAAAAAGGTCTTGGTAACAGAAAGAAGTCCAAGGGTGGGATTGAAGGTATCATACCCAACCTGTGGGTGGCTGGGTATGTTACCAAATTACTATTGAACTCCTTCAGTCAACTTCCACTGCTGGGAATTCTCTCTAAACAAGTCCTTCTGAAAATCAATCTTGTAATAGATCGAATGGTCTAGATCAACTATGATCAATGGTCCTTATACATTTTAGACTTAAAAATTCTCGAACAATAACTTTTTCAACTCGTACTGACTTAACCACATAAGGACACCTATCCTCTTCCACATGGCACCTTCCACCTGGAGATCTCTAACTTGCCTATCCTTGCTGACAGGTACCCAATAACAAGCCTCCACTTTTCACTTAGCTGATGCCACCTTTTGTTGATGTGTCACTCTCTTTCCATAGTTGTCCCTTATGGGACAACATGCTTGTCCAATGGATTGGAAAAATGACAATCATGGTGATCAACATCCCATATCATCGTGGGATCCCAAGCTGCATTATATTTAACCGAGCCTCATGACCTCAATATATCTAACAAATGAGATATGTTTTATCTGATGGCACACAATATTTTCTATCTTAAAGGTGCATGACCTTTATCTTGCTCATACTAACTCTTTTGGAAATGCAAAGTCATTTCTAGAATTTTTGAACATATTCTCGAAGGATCCAATGACTGAGAAATTCTATATGTAACAGTCCATATTTTTTTTGGGCTTTAATATGTGAGTAGATTACTTTGGTTAGACTCACCCCTTAGGTTTTACAAAATTGTTGCATGACTCTCTCAATTGATTCTCCCAATAATAATTCTATGAAGGATCTGACTATCGAGATATTTCTAATCGTCCTCGATCCTCTCAGACTGATAAGTGCTTGACCTATATTAGCCCCTCATATTGTCCTAAATTAATGACTTAATGACACATGTCCCTTATCCCACTTTAGAGGTAACATTTTTTTTGTGTCAAGGTTCTATATCCGACGTCCTCTGTCCACCCTTCATCATAGTTCCACCTTCGAGTTCTGGATTTTCAAATAAGGCCCACTTAGGAGGAATTTCAAATTCTTTTCTCCTTATCCTATAAAATGATCTTTTCATCCTCTGTTGGCTCTGCAATCCTCTCATATTCCTCTACAATTCATTCCCTACACACAAAAACCCAAGCCAATTCATAGGGTTACTAACCATAGGTTGCAGATTACTTATGCACACATTTAAAAAGAATTATCCAAAATGGATTTGTCCATCACACAAAACTTTAAATGTTAATGCATTCATAAAACATGCTCATAAATCCATACATTTATTTTAAGTGCACAAGCTTGTACCTTTACATAGCTTATAAACATGAAATAAAAATACAAGCAGAAACTTATCTATATTAGTATTCGACCAACCAACTGATTGAGGGTATGCACTTTTCTACCCAAACATAGGCTCTACTACACAATCACCTTTGGTAGTAAGCCACCCCCAGGCCAGGCCATGATACCACTAGGGGATATTTAGTCTCTCAGAGAAACTTTTCACAATGTGAAGTCCACTCTCCACAGAAACCCACTGACATAAACCCTCCATACCCATCATGCTCAGGGTCCCCACGAGGTTTCTTAGATTCCATCATAGTTGAATTATATCCACACAAGGGAGTCTTTTCCACTACTCCACATGCATCAAGATCGTGGCCCTCTTAGCTCGAGTTGGGTTTTAGGGTTCTCCACCTAGTCACACAAATTTCTCATGCTTTGTCTGCCTATTCTAATTGTTCATTATCTGCACATTCCTCTTCATTCTATCTTCCTCTTTCATTCTCTTTCGATCTCTCAGACTCTCTTCTCCATCACCTCCTATGTGTCTCTTCATTCCTTCTCTAATAAGGTTCTCGACTAATACTTCTCTTTATTTTCTCAAATAAATTTGGTTCAATCAATGAAAATGAGGTGGTACTTTGTTGTACCCCAGATGACAGTATTTGTTATGACCCTAAATTTCTCTACACATGGATACATGGCCTTGGCCCTCTTACTTGCATTTTCTTGCCAAAGCACAACTGACTAGCTCTTCTTAAAAAACTAATTTTTAGAAGATGTACACACCCTGCACCATTACTTTCTGCGTACATATGCTTGTTGCACCACTACAACTCGCATACATACACCTTCTGCACCATTATAGCCCACGTATACTTGCAAAAATTTGCAAAAAAATAAAAAGTTGCAAGGAATTTGTTGAAATTGATGGGCTATTGGTAGTTTACAAACTAATCCACCTGCTATAGCCCATCACCCAACCGAATAACCATCCTTTTTTTATATAAAAGGAGGTTTTGGGGTCTCATTTCACATCTAAGCATAATAACACTAAAACTCTTTCTGATTTCACTTCCCCTCCTTGCCCAAGATATTGTTTCCTTTTGTGAGAAATTGCCTCAACATTCCCTCATTAGCCACTTCTTCCTCCATTTAACTCATTCACTTCCCTAGAAGAGATCAGAAGGTTGAGAGGAGAATTTCATACAAGGTTCACTTGGATATTGGTGAAGAGGAGCCCGTACCAAGTTCACAGAATGATGTCTGAATTAGATTTTAAAGGTATAATCTTTGTGTTATTAATAAAAGAATTACATTTTCCCATCCCAAATGATGGTGTCTTGAATACTTTTATTGATTTATGCTTTCCATTCTAACATCTAACCCTAATTTATATATGGAATAACATGCTTGTATTTTTTTGTTTGTCAATCTTTGGATGTAGGTCAGCCCTATGAGGAGGCGTGCGGTTATTGGAACTTCCAAGTATGAGGAGGTCATCACCAGATGTGGGATTAGAGGTATAGTTACCCGATCTCCTTTTTCCTTGATTTCTTTATATTAGTTTTGGTATGTTTGAGGTAGTATAGAGAATTAATTAGATTTTAGAAGTTTAATCGATATACCTACATTCTGAACCTTGGTGTAGTTAAAGGAGGGTTTTTCCCGCTAGAACTTTCTTAAAGAAGGTGATTAGAAGTAAGTGTCAAACACAAACCAGTCTTCCCGAGTTGGATGAAGAAGGATCCATTTGGTTGCAACCATAAGTAGTCTCAAACTAGCATGAGCATTGTCTCCCTCAGTGCACCATCAAGGAAGTGTTAATACAGTGGAAAGATACAACTCTCG
>JASDQU010881192.1:32437-46405 GCA_032191745.1 Picea mariana | reverse complement strand
TATTCTCCTATCAATTTTTTTCAAGAAGTTTCCTTCTTCACACCCCTGGGTGACATGGCCTATGATTGGACTAAGGGATCCAACCATGATGAAACAGACAGATTTGTTGTCACGTCTTGGGGTAGGGAGGAAACCACATTTTGGAGAATATATCTTTGGTTAGTGGGATGGTCAAATCATAGCCATAAAGGATTATCATTTCAGAGGGGTGGATTATCAAGGGGACCTAGATATGGTCCTTTCTGATGGGGAGGGATGGAGAGATGATCGCAATAAGAATGATTGGAAAAAACAATTATTTAAATTATTTAGAATATTTGATGCTTTTTCATTTTTAAAATATATGAATTTTTTTTGTGTGTAGCATGACTAATTCTATGGGTTTTATATATTGTGCACCATTTCATATAGGGGGTATTTAACCCCTTGATCATTGTGTGCAGTGCATGGGAGTGGCTTGAGTAAAGCAAGGAAGAGGGGCCCAGGAAGAGATTTTACAGAATCTCGAGGTGAACCTTTTGGCATTAAATTATGGAATTTCAGTATCGCGTGTGGATGATCTTCCTCTATGAACACAGAGCCATACTATTGGTGTAGGTGGAACCTTCTCTTACCTCCCACAGAAGGTGGCTAGGGTTGTGATTTTTTATCACGAGTATAGGGTCCACATGGTGATTAGTATGATAGCTTTACAGGTTTTGTACTACACTCTGATGCGACCTATATTCGGATGTATGGGCATATGACCCAATTTTGTGATGCTACACTTATGATGTATTTTGAATACTCTCTATATATACATGGATTTTTACTTTGTGTTATTGACTCATGTGTATAATGTTTTTGGGATGTATGTATGTAAATGCTTGGTTGGTTAAGTTGCTTAATGTTGTAGATGTCAATTAAATACATAATTTACTAATGAGTCAGCTAATGAATTGAATTCCCTTGGGATATGTTCATAAGAAATAAAATCAAATTCTCTCTAAAGAAGAAGGACCCTCAAATACTTACGAAAATGAATAGGGTGTCAGATAGAGTAGTTTGATTTTAATTGTGAAAATACAAGCTCAGAATCCAACCTAACAATCAAGTGATGAATGCCTAAAGTTGAAGCTTTAGACATAAGTTCAATAACTGCACTATATTATGAAATTTTGTTGGTTGCAGGACCAAGGCAGATGCCCCCTAAACTCACCAGTTCATTTGTGGGTGAGAAAATCACCCAGGCAGTGGAACTGATGTTCTGAGTGCTACGACTAGCTCCATCCATGTATCTGATATAGGTAGAAGAAGTCATCAAAATTTTCCAGTCAAGCACCAAGCATGATAACTAGAACAACAAAGTACATCACTCATAGGAAACAAAATATATCACACCACACTATGATACATATAATACAAAAGCACTAGACAACGCTAAGCTTATGCATAATACTGTTTGAGGTAGATCCCATAGTGAGGCTAAAATAAATTGTTTCCCTCATAGTCCACTAACTTGTAGGCTCCTTTTTGTAATGCACACTTTATTACAAAGGGGGCATGTCACAATGGTTCGAAATTTTCTACTCCTAATGTGTTATGGTGTTGTTCATAAAACAAGACTAGGCCTCCTTCTAAGAAGACTCGAGGATGTACGGTTTTGTCATACTAAGATTTAACTCATCTTTTATGTGACACATTAGACATGGTGGTTTCTCATCAACGTTCATCAATACAAGACAAGTAAATCAATCATTCTTTCTCGGTAGAAGTATTAGGAAGGAGTTTGATAGTTAGATTTAGGGAGGGCATTTCTCATTCAATAAGAAGTACTTCTTCTAACCCATAAATGAGTTGGAAAGGTGTAAAACCAATACCCGTTTTCATAGAAATTTAGTATGACCATAATGTCGAAAATAACATAAAGTGCCAATTTGACTTATGTTTCCCTACCATCAATTGGAGCATAGTTTTGAGTACCTTGTTGATAGACTCAACTTGTCTATTTGCTTAGGGATAATAAGGGGAAGAGTGTTCCTGGTCAAAATGTAACAAAGTGGCTAGTTTGGTCATCATATTGTTGCAAAATTGTGATCCATGATCGGTCATGATTTATTTCAGTACACCAAATATAGTAATGATGTGGTTGAATACGAAAAGCACCGCAGTATTGGCATCATTGGAAAAGGTAGGCATAGCCTCTTCCCATTTGGTAAAATAATTGTAATATCCCCTGACAAAGCCCCAATTGTAATTATGAATTGTAAGCATGTTTGTTAGGATGGTGAGCCAAGTTATAATAAGCTAGGAGGCTTATGTGATGATTAGGCCAGAGAACCCATGATGCTAAGGCTATAAGCCTAATTTTTGTATATGTAATTATGCAGATCATTAATAAAAATTATACATCGCTGCATGTAGACCGACCATCAAGAAAGAGTGATGGGGGACTAATCTCCACCAGGTAAGGAAAGGGATGGGATTGAGAGGATAGGAAAGAGGGGCTAAGCTAGAGGGCTTAACCCAAGGGAATATTATAATATATTCCTAAAAAAAAATGAAAATATTAAAGTGGGGAAAATAAACCCAGTTATCCTAAGTTCCTCGGAAAGGGAATAAATGCTAGATGGAGTGCATGCTGCTCTAGGAAGACAGGTGTCGACCTGGGAGAATGTAGTTAAATCTAGAGAGTCATCACGTTGGGGGGGTTCACTCCCCATTTTCCGATCCTTCGCCTAACTCATTTGGCCTCCATCATCGACCCCTGCATCTTTCACGCACCTCTGAAACCAGTAACCCGTGATGCTGGCCTGTGTTTTCTTGTGAAGAACAACATATATGTACTTTCCAGAGCCATGTTGTGCCTTATCAATTTGTGGTTTTTTCCATCCCATGAGCTATATTGAGCCTTTCTATTATCCTCACCTGATGGAATTGAGTTGAAGTTGGTTGAAGAAGAAGGTTGTCAAGCCCGTGGTTGAAGAGGCGGGTTGTCAGGCCTCTAAGAAGCTCTCTCCAAGTGAGAGAGTTTGTTGGGAAGTGATTTTATCCTAGAGAGAGTCCAGCACCAGCTACGAAGCTCTGAGAATTCATGATCTGGCCTGTTGCTGAGACCCTGAAAGGGAAGCAGAGCAGCCGATGGACTGTGGAACAATGAAGGTGCATATTCCCAGGATGGATCAATCATGTGGGGAATGAGAGTCCATGAGTAGTGGGCATAAGTAGGATCTTGGAGAGAATCCTTCAAGTTGCATTGTGCAGTTTTATGTAACCTCAGCCTAGTCTAGGAATCATTTTCCCTGGGTGGAGCTTAGTCCGAGCTCAGGGGTGACCCACTGCTGAGCGTGATGAGCAGCGTGTTCTAAGGATGAGAGGTTCATGGAAGGTCTGCACACATTATGTGGTATTCTATTAAAATATAAGTACCACTTTTATGTTCATTTACATGTTGTGTATTGGTACATGTGTTATAATTGATGAGTAATTCCTGTATATGATGTATGTGTAGGCTTGCTATTATTTCCACATTAATATGTGTATTAGCAGAATATGTTGTATGTTTATGTTTATATATATGCACATGATAATTGTCATTTTTATGAGGTATCATGTCTTGGCCTAGGTGGCCTAGATGTGTATGATGTTTCTGCAAGAATCTATGTGTGGCATAGCCCAGTAGGTTATGGCTGGGTATGCTACAATTAGTATCAAATTGGTATCATAGCTAAGTGAAGTGTCTGAGTAGTGGTGTTGCCCAGCCTGTTGGTGGTTGGGGATGTTACAAAATGGTATCAGAGGCATGGTTTCAACACTGAGCCTGGGTGGGCCAGGAAAGTGGAAGTTGAAGAGAAGGTTTCGGAAGAAAATTATTGTTGAAATGGACAAAATTGAAGTTCAGATCCCATTTTTTGACACTGAGCCTGAATTAAACTGTATAAGTGGTTATGGAATCAAAAGATCAGAGCAAATTATTGTTAAAAAGGAAAAAATTTGAATTTCAAAGAATTCTAGACTGCCAAGAGAGAACCTAGGTCATGTTGGAAGCTTAGGAGGTATGGTGATTCAAGAAATATAGCAAATAAAAGAAACTACAGTCACCAGGGGGTGTTGGAACCACAAGTTTTGAAGTTGAGCCATCAGATAAAGTGAAGTTAAGTCACGATCATCGAATCTCATTGAAGGGAGATCGGGGGTGGGGAGCATTACAGAGATCAAGAAGGAAATTAAAGCAAGAGTAAGTTGAGAATCCACAATCCCTCAGGATCATTGATATTTCTAGATCAACAGATCATCGATGGATATTGATCCCGCTATGGGTGAGAATCTTTGTATTGTAGAGATCTGGAAGGAAATTAAATCGTGAGAAAGTTGAGTTTCCACAATCACTCCTAGACATTGATATTCATAGTTCCTTAAGGCACGACTGGTGATCTTTCAAAGTGAGATAAGCGCCCAAATGTTAAGTCTATGTCACAGCTCTCGGTCAAGTATAGAGAATACAGAGAGAGATTTGCGTATTTCCTATCCGTCGATCCAAACAAGGAACATGTGTCAGAAAGTTAGCTTGTTCAGTAATATGACATTCGAGATAAACAAGGTGTGAATATAGTGGAAACTCCCGAAGTTCCAAAGCCGAAGCTCTGAAGTCCTGAAGTTCCAAAGATGAAGCTCCGAAGTCCCGAAGTTCGAAGACAATCTAGATCATTCATTGAAGGAGAGGCGTGTCAAAGGATTGGCTTGTTCATGAATTCAAAATTAGGGAGAAATGGAGTATGCTAAGGTGAAATCTCCTGAAGCTCGAAATCCCGAAGTGACGTGGCATGTTGATGTCACTAGGGATGAATTGGACACATGGGATGTGTGCCACATGTGAGTGAGTTAAGAACCGTTGTAATATTGAAATGCAGTTCGAATGTGACATTTATCACCCGCCTGATTGGACCACATGTCGGCTTCGTGTGTCCTACCATGTAGCACTCCTAGAGGTGGCACAAGGTAGTTAAACTTGGTGAAGAATTTAGCTGGATCGGGCCCGCATTAACTTGGTCATGATCTATCAAAATCAATGGCTAGGAGGCATTGCGGAGATCCAAGTTGTGTGGCAAATAATTCTATAAGGTGGTCACGCAATCCAAACCAAGATTTCCTAGGAGGGTTACGTGTCAGCATGGGCACAATTATGGAATGGTCAGCAGGTTACTCCAAAATCATCGACCCATGTCCCCACAATTGGAAAAGTATAAAGTTTGAAGTGACTTTTCGGTATCTTTTAGTTCAACCACAGAAACCATGGGCCCCAATGGACACGTGGCACCAGATCATGAAGTCCGGAGACTTGGCACTCTGGAAGAAATTGCTTGTGATGGAATGGGAGGAAGAAACCCTAAAGTCCTGTTACGTCGAAGTAAAGTGACATGATGACATCACCAGGGGGATGTGGAAGTATGCATAAACTCTCAATTCGGGAGTTATGGATTGTGAAAAAGTGGAATCATCTAAAGTCCCAGAGCCCAGAATCTTAGAAGTCCCGGAACCCTAAATCTCGGAGTTCCGTAATAGATCCTAGCCATCATTTGTCAAGAAGTCATGGACTGTTGATCCACCCCTCTTCATGAGTTATCCAATTCAGAACTCCGGGAGATTATTTTTATGTGCCTTGAAATTCACTGAAGCTCGGAGTACTGAAGCTCCTATCCACCGTAGATCTTAACAGAGAATGTGGACCGTAGATCCACCGTCCTCCGTAAATTTGCTAGTTCAAGGTTCTATGATGTTTTTGATGTGCGTAAAAGGAAACCTTTGAGGTTCCAGAGCCTCAAAGTTTCAAGGCTTTCTATAAGCACCCAACTATTAGCACTTGGTCACAGTCATGGTCCCATGCGAATTAAGGGCTCAAGGAGAATGAGGGCTAGTGCCCGAAAACTGTGTTAAATAAGGGAAAAGGGTTTAGGAAGGAAGAAGGTGGGTTTCGTCTGGTTTGAACCTGCATCAAAATAATACTAAATACCTAGGAACTTTATGATATTTTCTAGCAAAGATCTAAAAATCATTAGCTCAGAGAAAAGATATCTTTGCACAAGAAGTGCATCGGAGAAAAAGCACAAGTTTTAAAGGATTATAGCTTTATGCTCAAGGATCAGAATTGAGCAAGGAAGCTGTGATTGGGAAGGTCTTGGAAATAGGGTTCCAGATGTAATGGTTACATTAAAACAGAAAAAGTGCTAGATATGTCTTCATATAGAAAAAAGAAGGAAGAAGGACAGGGAAAATTATTTATTCTACTTCTGAGATTTTTCAGAATTCATTGGATCAAATGTTGGGTTCGATAAGCAGCATGGAAACCCCAAATGGAATTCTTATTTGGGGAATACATTCCAGGTGACAATCTTTGCACATCAAATGTGAATGCTAGCTGGAGAAATCCATCTGCAATACATGATAATGCATGAGCCATAAGTTTGTATGGAGATGCAAAGAATGGTAATAAGGAAGGAAGGTTTTATGGAATATGAAAGAGTTTGGAGATAATATGTGACATCTCCAAGGATCAGCCCTACATATTGGAGATAAAACCTCCATTATTACTATCAGAATGCGTAATGGAAGCATGGCATGAAGGTCATCAAATATGGCATGACATAAGTTGAATATTCATGTCAGACGGATAAATCAGTTTTCTTCAAGAAAGAAGTTGGTGTTAACTAACCAAGGTTACTCAAAGAACATGACTGGAATTATAATTCATTCATGGAGGATTTGAATCAGAGGAATCCAAATAATAATGGAATGCTGGAAATTAATATCGACATAATATGTGATAGCAAGTATGAAAAGTAGACAAGGAAAAACTCCTGAATGGAGTCAAGTCCATGAACATCCTAAGATAATGGAAGAAGAAATCATGAGATAGATATCCAGCTAATAGGAATGCATGTCAACACTCCAGAGAGGAAAGCTAGAATAGTAGAGGATTGTTGATGCACTCCAATGGTGTGAAGGTATTTCCACAAGAGCATGGAGATATCAAGTCAAGAATAATTTAAAAGTGAAATAAATTCTAAAGAGAAATAAATAAGGAACCGGGAAGAAGAAAATGGTTCTATGAATGGTTGAGAATGCAGAGGAGATGGTTCCTGACAAGAATCCATCTTAAGTGACATAGAGCCATGAGTGAAAACCCAAGAGGTTGGAGGTATCACTTGAATCTATGATGGTATGGTAAAAGAAGGACTTTCAGTTAATTCTATGAAACTAGCAAAATAGAAGAGGAGAGTACAAGAAAACCTCAAGTACTAAAGTATTATGTCAGGAAAGGGCTAAAGAAGTTCAATCCTAAAGAGTCTGGATGTTGAAGAATCCATAGTCTATAAAACAACTTGGTTTGAAATTTAATTCATCCAAGTACAAGTTGGGATAGTTGGATCCAGGAAATTAATGAAAGATGAAGGTTAATATCAGCTTAGTTTGGGACTATAAATGCAAAGGTTTCCAAGAGTGATTTGGCTAGAAAGTGCTCAGGGAAGGAATAATCATGCACAGTAATCATAGTGGGATCACAAGAAGATTCGGGAATCTAGGAAGAATTGAAGACTTATGGGATCAACAAGGAAAAGTTGCGCATGGGAAAGAAGTTGCTGAAATTGTGGTAGCAACAGTTGAATTGGGGTTGGTTGAACAACCATAAGAAGAAAAAAAAATTCTTTCATGTTGCAAGTGTTGTTGATGATGTTGCTACATGAGGGAAGCAACATAAAGATGAAGTGTTGTATATAAGTTTTATAAAAGAAGCATGAAAGCTTCTACTACCATCATACATTCTAGTAGTATAAATTTATTAATGGCAGTCATGCAGGTATGAGTTTATTACTCTTATTACATAATTGTTGAAGGGAATTTAGGTAAGAATCTCCTCAACCAGAGTTATTTTATAAAATCACATGATTATATTATTGAATGCATACCCATGCATGTGGTAAAGGTTTGAGGCTTGTATTAATTCAAAGCTTTTTAGATTTGAATGCACACACTGACATAGGAGAATGTCATGTTAATTTGGTTGTGGGGTAATAACCAAAGAATTAAAAGATAAGAACTTGTTATAGGAATTAATGCTAGTAAGTTAGTCATGTATGAGACCAGGACATGGTTGGATATGTGATACGGATTTTATGAGAAGAACAAAATGACTACAGATTATTAACATGCGCTTCACACAAAATAACAGAGATACAGTAAAACTGGTTTTCTATTCAATAACAAAATAAGATAAAATTGTAAAATGCAGCGGAAACAAGCTTGTTGGAATGGTGGCGGCTTATCTCTGAGAAGAGATGTGACGACAACGCTCATTCACAAGAAGAAGATTACAATGACACTCTGAAGGCATTTTTACAATAAACAGGAATTCCAAAAACCACAGACATCCAAAAACCTAACCCTAGGAGATGAAGCACCAAAAGTCATGTGGGCCCCGTTTGGGTAAGTTAGTACATTAACTTCCCAGGGTCGTAACTTTTGCATACGATCTTTGTTTTNTTTTAGGTGTATGATAGCCCGTTGGAAAGGTATCATTGAGGATATTCATTTTGGGGCCTCAATCATTCCTTTAGCTATCATATATTTGGGTCGATCCTAAACAACCTTCATTTAGGCCCTCAAAATGGCCCCGGAAGTTAAAACTGCTAAAAATAGTAAATTGCCAAAATTGCCAGAAAATTGTTTTGAGCTAGTTGGAAAAGGTGGGTGGCCACCAATATCCACCTATATCAATCCTACCTCATTAGGAAGAAATGGTCTCCATTTCATTGAGGTCCCCCATCAGATGAGGAAATTTTTGTCGAATGTGGCCCTAGGTGAGCCACTTGCCTTGGTGCAGGAGTTGCCCTGCTTTGACGACTCGATAAAGTTGGGTCCTTTGTTGTCGAGTTCCCTTGATCTCTATTTCCACAATATGATAATTGGATGCCTATTGTATGCAGTTGGGGTTGAGCTTAGTTGGTTTCAATTGTTTTTCTACTTCTAAGGTGTCCAATAATGGTGGGAAATAAGGGCGAAGGAGATCCATGTTGAACACTGGGTGCAGGCCAAGGAAAGGAGGAATGTTGAGATGAAAATAATTATCCCCCACAGCCTTGGTGATGGTGTACGACCCATAACGGAGTGGGCGAAGCTTCCAATGGGGTCCTGTAAGGCGTTCTTTATGAAATTGCAACCAAACTTTGTCGCCCACTTAAAACTTATGTGGCACCCAATGTTGATCATGGCACAGTTTGTACTTGTCATTGGACTTCTGTAGGATATCCTGAACCTGTTGGCAGATGTGTTGGATCTGCTCAATGAACTGGGTGGCTTTGTTAGCTTTAGTTGGAGCAGGAGATGAGTCGGTTGAGGTGATCGCAAAGGGAAGTGCAACATCTATGGGACCCAATGGTTGGAATCCCAACCCCACCATAAAGGGGATGTGGTCGGTTGAGCTATGCAAGGCTTGATTGTAGCTATGTTGGACATAGGGAAGACTCCAATCCCATGTGCGAGGGTGCTGTGAATTATACATGTAGAGGATATGCACAATCATTCGATTTACAACCTCGGTTTGGCCATCTATCTGTGGGTGGAAGGCCGTGGATTTGGTGAGATTGGTGTCTAGCAGTAACCAAAGGCTCGACCAAAATGTGTTGAGAAATCGACTATCTCAATCTGAGACAATGGTTTGTTGGATTCCAAAATGTACCCAGACTCGTTCAAAGAAGAGCTTGGCAGTGGCCTCTATTGTGATGTTCTTCTTACAGGCAACCAAAATCGCCATCTTAGAAAAGCGATCAACAACCACAAAAACACAGTCGTTTCCCCGCTTGGTGGATGGGAGGCTCGACATGTATTCCATTGAGATGGATTCGCATGGCCTGTCAGGAGTAGGAAGAGGGGTGTACAGGCCATGTTTCTTAGTGGTCGGTTTGGCAATCACACAGGTAGTGCAGGACCTGATATACTTGCTGACCTCCTATCAAAGTTTCATCCACTAGAAATATTTCTAGCATCGACACTGTATTTTTGATGCTGAAGTGTCCTACCACCCGACTATAGTGGGCTTCCCAGATCAACTTCACTCGCTCACTTGAGGGAACACAGATATGGCCCTTACAACACAACAACCCATTCTGAATATGGAAATTATCGACAACTATGTTTGCCCCCAACATTTGGTAGGTGGTAGAAAAGTTTGGGTTTGTCTCGTAGAGTTGGGGCCATCACGAGGTCTCATGGTCGCAAGAGTCTAGCACTGTGGTGAGTGTCGCGACTGGTGGTCTGCTAAGGCAATCAGTGATGCGATTGGTACTTCTTGTTTTATACTTGATGTTGAGGTGGAATTGTTGCAAGTATGTGGACCTCTTTTGATGGCGTTCATTCTGCAATTTTCCTTGTGTCTGCATGAACTGTAGTGGCTTATGATCAGTGTGGATGACTGTCTCCTTCCCAAGAATGTAGTGTCTCCACTGGCGACAGGCTTGCACAATGGAGTACATTTCTTTGTCGTAAGTAGGGTACTTATGGACAGCATATGATAGTGTCTCACTATGATAGGCCATGGGGTGGCCATGCTGAGTGAGAATGGCACCCACAGCATAGTCGGAAGCATCTGTCCTAATCTCAAAGGGTTTTTGTAGGTCTGGGAGTGAAAGTACTGGGGCTGAGCACAAACACTACTTCAAATCATCGAACACTTGATGTTGGTACCGCCCCCACACAAATTTCTCCTTACCACCACCCCTGGTTATTTGGCTGAGGGCCCATGTAATATGGGAGAATCCCAACATGAAACTGTGGTAGAAATTGCCAATGCGCAAGAAGCTCAGGAGCTCGATGAGTGTGGTTGGGGCTGGCCAGTCATGGATGACTTGGATCTTGGCTGGGTCCACATGTACACCATGTTGATCAACGATGTAGCCCAGGTAATGGGCCTTTTCCATGCTGAAGGATCATTTTTCCAAGTTGGCGTATAGCTTGTGCTATCACAGGCTGTGAAGAACCTGCTCAATATGCTGCAAGTGTTCAGCCCAAGTCTTGTTGTAAATGAGAATTTCATCAAGATACACCACTACAAAATTTTTGGTGAATGGTCACAGGATATCATCCATCAACCTCATGAAAGTGGCTGTCACATTTGTCAAACCAAAGGGCATGACTGACCATTCAAAAAGGCCTTCCTTTGACTTGAAGGAGTCTTTCATACATCTGTCTGTTCTATCGGGACCTGGTGGTAGCCAGACTTCAGATCAATCTTACTGAAGTATTTGGCCCCCGTGAGTTGATCAAGGAGGTCATCGATTTGGGGAATTGGGTACCAGTTTCTGAATGTGATTTTATTTAGAGCCCGGTAATCAATGCAGAGTCACCAGGTTCCATCTTTCTTCTGTACCAGCATGATTAGGCTCCCGCAAGGTGATGAGCTGGGATGGATGTTCCCCCTATGGAGAAGCTCTTGGATTTGTCACTTGATCTCCTCATTCTCTAACAGAGAGCAACAGGGATGATTTTAGGGGCTAAATTTCGCTCATGGGCTAATTTTCCATGGTTTTTCCAAAAATGAGATTCGCTATTTTTAAAAATGATTCGCCCAAATTCAAAAGGATAAAATTATTTTACCTTAAAAGTCTCCAAAATGTTATAAAATCTATATAAAATACTTAGAAATTTGAATATTTTTACAAAAATATCGCCAAACATTTATAGTTGACATATGAAGGATTAGTAATATTCGCCAAGGTTTCTACATTTTAAAATAAATTTCCATCCTTAAAATCATCTCTAGAGAGCGATGATAGACTGGCCCATTGGGCAGCGATGCACCAAGGGTCAGATTGATGGGGTTCTTGACCTGGTAGTGTAGAGGTACCCTGGTAGGTGAGGAGAAGATATCTAAGCATCCTTCCACGACCTTATCTACTTTCTTATACTATGTGGAGAGGTCATTCCTAGAGACCCTAGATGTGGTTGTGATCCTTCGCTTATTCTGTGAGCAAATCACGAAGAAGACAAACTTCCCCATCTAAGATATGACCTTACTGCATTGCTTAGTAGAGATCAAGGAAATAGAACTAGGTGGGACTGCCTCGGGTATCCTATACAATTTCTTTTTCAAAGTAATAATAAAACTACAAGGCCTAGACTCATATACATCATGAAATTTCCATAAATAAGGTTGTCCCAAAAGAACATCACAAACTTCGAGAGGAGAAACATCACACAATACCTCGTCTTTGAAGGGCTTGATGTCGTATGACAGTTGACACTGTTGGCTGATGTGGAGATTGCTTCCTTAGAGGAGCCATCTAATGGTGTAGGGTTGGGGATGCGGCGTTGTCGGCAGGGGCAACCGCTTGATGACCTCTGCTAAGATGAGGTTCTTCTGGCTACCGCTATCAACGATGAAGTGCAGTGGGGTTCCTTTTACCCACATATGTGAATGGAATAGGCTCTCTCCTTCTTCTGGCTCATCTGGTTCACCATGCTAGAGCTTGATGGCAGCAATGGTGGCACTGGGTTCCACGTCAATGATCCATCTTCCCCTTTCTGGTTCTAGCTCAAAGTTAGAATCTGCATCTGATTCAGAGGCTTTCACTTCGGCCACCAATGACTACTTTGAGTGATAGTCAACAGTGTTATGCCAAGGGATCTTATGGAAGTCACACCACTTCCTGGTATCTTTCTTTGTCTTTTCGGTGTCCTTCTTTGCTTGTGGCTTGGACTGGTTGTCCTGATACTATCCATCTTTGCTCTGTCCTTTGTTCTGTGGGTTGGTGCATCTTTTGTTTGAGATTTTGCTCAATTTTGATGGCATATCGATAGGCCATACCCAAGGATGAGACGTCTCGAAATTCCATTTTGGTCTGGATGTATCTATGCAGAGCACCACGGTACTTGAGGACCAGATGTCGCTCTAAATATTTGATACCCAGCTTGGTGCACAAGGTATGGAAGATATTTGTGAAATCTGACACTGCTTGGTCCCTTTCTTTCCGCAGTGTAGTCCATTTGGTATATAGGTTGTCATAACTTCTGATAGGGTAGTATTGTTCCTTAATAACATCCCTGAAGGATTCCTAGGTGGTCGTGATTGTAAATAATGAGGGTTCCTCTGTTTCCTTTTGCTCACAGAAAGTTTCCCACCAATATTTGACATATGGAACAAATTTGAGGAGCAAAAAAGTAATATTTTCTTTATCTATGTCTATCTAACCTTCAAATATAGGAATATCGAAGTTTATTTGTACCATGAAGGGGGCGGTGCCTCCACTCGAAGAAGATGTGTCGCATGTTGGTAGTCGTCGAAGGATTTGCGCGAAACTATCCATCATCTCATTCCTTTGTTGTGTGAGGGCTTCCTCAATCAATAGTTTGAAAGGATATCTTGTCTCGTCATATTTATTTTCTCCTACCATGAGAGGTCGCTTGGGTGTGCGAGAGCTTTTGTCCTCAAGAGAAATAATCTCGAGACCCAACTCTTTGTACTCTGACCTCATTGGGGACATGCATTAAGACGACAAGGAGCAGACTGATCTGATACCAATGATACAAATTTTATGAGAAAAAAAAATGACTAATAATTATTAACAGGTGTTTAACACAAAATAATAGAGATACTATAAAATTGGTTTTCTATTCAATAACGAAATAAGCTGAAACTGTAAAATGTAGCGGAAACAAGCTTGTTGGAATGGTGGTGGCTTATCTCTGAGAAGAGATGTGATGGCTGCACTCATTCACAAAAAGAAGATTACAATGAGGCTCTGAAGGACTTTTTACAATAAACAGGAATGTGAAAAACCCTAGACATCCAAAAACCTAACCCTAGGAGATGAAGTGCCAAAAGTCATGTGGGCCCCGTTTGGGTAAGTTAGTACATTAACTTCCCGGGGTTGTAACTTTTGCATATGATCTCCATTTTAGGCATATGATAGCCCATTGGAAAGGTATCATTGGGGAGAT
>JASDQU010881192.1:21785-32240 GCA_032191745.1 Picea mariana | reverse complement strand
ATCCTCCCTCCTTAATACACAATGGTCTCCATTGCGTTGAGGTCCCCCATCAGATGAGAAAATTTCTGTTGATTCTGGCCTCGGGTGAGTCACTTGCCTTGGTGCAGGAGATTCCCTGCTTTGATGACTCGATAAAGTTGGATCCTTTGTTGTCAAGTTCAATTGATCTGTGTGTCCAAAATCTGATCATTGGATTCCTATTGTATGTAGTCAGGGTTGAGCTTCGTTGGTGTCAGCTTTTCTGCTATTTCTGAGCTGTCCAATAATGGTGGGAAATAAGGGTGAAGGAGTTCCACGTTGAACATTGGGTGCAGGCCAAGGAAAGGAGTAATGTTAAGCTAAAAAGAATTATCCCCCGTGGCCTTGGTGATGGTGTACGAACCATAACGGAGTGGGATAAGCTTTTGATGGGGTCCTATAAGGCATTATTTCTGCAAGTGCAACCAAACTTTGTCGCCCACCTGAAACTTATGTGGCACTCGATGTTGATCATGGCGTTGTTTGTACTTGTCATTAGACTTCTGTAGGATATATTGAATCTGTTGGAAGATGTGATGGATTTGCTCAATGAACCGGGTGGCTTTGTCAGCTTTAGCTGGAGCAGGAGATGAGTCGGTCGAGGTGACCACAAGGGGAAGTGCAACATCTATGGGACCCAATGGTTGGAATCCCAACCCCAACTGAAAGGGGTTGTGGCTAGTTGAGCTATGCAAGGCTCGGTTGTAGCTATGTTGGGCATAATGAAGACTCTCATCCCATGTGTGAGGGTGTTGTGAATTATACATGCGGAGGATATGCACAATCATTCGATTTACGACCTCTGTTTGGAAATCCGTCTGCGGGTGGAAGGCCGTGGATTTGGTGAGCTTGGTGTCCAACAGTGACCAGAGGCTCAACCAGAATGTGCTAATAAATCAACTGTCTCGATCTGAGACAATGGTTTGTGGAATTCCAAAATGTACCCAGACTCGTTCAAAGAAGAGCATGGTAGTGGCCTCTGCTGTGATTTTCTTCCTACAGGCAACCAAAATCGCCATCTTAGAAAAGCGATCAACAACGACAAAAACACAATCATTTCCCCACTTGGTGGACAAGAGGCCTAACATGTAGTCCATTGAGATGAATTCCCTTGGCCTGTCAGGAGTAGGAAGAGGGGTGTACAGGCCCTGTTTCTTAGTGGTTGGTTTGGAAATCGCGCAGGTAGTGCAGGACCTAATATACTTGTTGACCTTCTGTTAAATTTTTGGCCAGTAGAAATATTTATGTAGCATCGCCACTGTCTTCTCGACGCCGAATTTTCCTACCACCCCACTGTAGTGGGCTTCCCAAATCAGCTTCACTCGCTCGCTTGAGGGAACATAGATATGGAGCAAATGACACAACAACCCATCCTAAATATGGAAATTATCGACAACTGCGTTTGCCCCCAACATTTGGTAGGTGGTGGTGAAGTATGGGTCTGTCTCATAGAGTTGGGGCCATCCAAAGGTCTCATGGTTGCAAGAGTCTAGCACTGTGGTGAGTGTCATGACTGGCGGTCTGTTGACACAATCAATGATGCGATTGGTGCTTCCTATTTTATACTTGATGTTGAGGTGGAATTGCTACAAATATGTGGACCGGTTTTGATGGTAGTCATTATGCAATTTTCCTTTTGTCTGCATGAACTGCAGTGGCTTATGATCAGTTTGGATGACTGTCTCCTTCCCAAGAATGTAGTGTCCCCACTGGCAGCAGGCTTACACAATGGAGTACATTTCTTTTTCGTAAGTAGGGTACTTATGAAAAACATCTGATAGTGTCTCACTATGATAGGCCATGGGGTGGCTGTGATGAGAGAGAACGACACCCACAACATAGTCGGAAGCATCTGTCTCGATCTCAAAGGGTTGTCGTAGGTTTGGGAGTGAAAGTACTGGGGTTGAGCATAAATTTTGCTTCAAATCATTGAACGTTTGTTGTTGGGACCACCCCCATGAAAATTTCACCTTACCACCACCCCTGGTTATTTGGCTGAGGTCCCATGCAATATGGGAGAATCTCAACACGAACCTGTGGTATAAATTTCCAAGGCCCAAGAAGCTCAGGAGCTCGGTGAGTGTGGTTGGGGTTGGCCAGTCACAGATGACTTGGATCTTGGCTGGGTCCACATGTACACGATGTTGATCAATGATGTAGCCTAGGTAATGGACCCTGTCCATGTCAAAGGATCATTTTTCCAAGTTGGCGTATAGCTTGTGTTGTCACAGGGTGTGCAGAACTTGTTGAATATGCTACAAGTGTTTGGCCCAAGTCTTGTTGTAAATGAGAATGTCATCAAGATACACCACTACAAAATTATTGGTGAATGGTCACAGGATATCATCCATCAACCTCATGAAAGTGGATGGCACATTTCCAAATGGCATGACCAACCATTCAAAAAGGCCTTCCTTTGACTTGAAGGCGGTCTTCCATACATTTGTTTGTTCTATCGGGACCTGGTGGTAGCCAGACTTCAGATCAATCTTACTGAATTATTTGGCCCCCGTGAGTTGATCAAGGAGGTCATTGATTAAGAGAATTGGGTACTGGTTTCTCACTATGATTTTATTCAGAGCCAGGTAATCAATGCAGATTCAATAGGTTCCATCTTTCTTCTGTACCAGCACAATTGGGCTCCCACAAGGTGATGAGCTGGGATAGATGTGCCCCTTGTGGAGAAACTCTTGGATATATCGCTTGATCTCCTCATTCTCTAACAGAGACCGATGATAGACTGGCCCATTGGGTAGCAGTGCGTCGGGGGTCAGATTGATGGGGTGCTTGACTTGGCAGTGAAGAGGTAGAGAAGATATCTGAGTATTCTTCCACGACCTTGTCTACTTGCTTCTACTGTGTGGAGAGGTTAGCGTAGAGACCCTGGATGTGGCTGTGATCCTTCACTTATTCTGATAGAAAATCAGGAAGAAGACAAACTTCCTTGTCTGAGAGATGACCTTCCTACATTGCTTAGTAGAGATCAAGGAAATAGCACTAGGTGGGACTACCTCAGGTATCCTGTACAATTTCCCGTTCAAAGTAATAATAACACTACGAGGCCTAGACTCCTATACAACATGACATTTCCATAAATAAGGTTGGCCCAAAAGAACATCACAAACATCGAGAGGAACAACATCACAGAATACCTCATCTTTGAAGGGCTTGTTATCATATGACAGTCAGCATTGTTGGCTGATGCAAAGATTGCTTCCTTGGTGGAGCCATCCAATGGTGTAGGGTTGGGGGTGTGACATTGTCGGAAAGGCCAACCACTTGATGACCTCTACTGAGATGAGGTTCTGCTAGCTACTTCTATCAACAATGAAGTGCAGCGGGGTTCCTTTTACCCACATTTGTGAATGGAAGAGGCACTCTCCTTCTTCTGGCTCGTCTGGTTCAACAGGATGGAGCTTGGTGGTAGCAACGGTGGAACTAGGTTCTATGTCAATGATTTGTATTCCCCTTTCTGGTTTTGTCTCAGAGTTAGAATCCACATCTTATTCAGAGGATTTCACTTCGACCACCAATGACTTCTTTGAGCGGTAGTCAACAGTGTTATGCCAAGGGATCTTATGGAAGTTGCACCACTTCCCGGTATCTTTCTTTGTCTTTCCGGTGTCCTTCTTTGCTTGCATCTTGGACTGGTTGTCCTGATACTTTCCATCTTTTCTCTGTCCTTTTTTCTGTGGGTTGGTGCTGCCCTTTACTGTCTTTTGTTGTGAGGGGTTCCTAGGCCCAAATTGTTGCATCTTTTGTTTGAGATTCTGTTCGATTTTGACGACATATCGGTAGGCACACCCAAGGATGAGATGTCCAGAAATTCCATTTTGGTATGGATATATCTATGCAGAGCACCCTGGTACTTGAGCACCAAATTTCACTCTGAATCTTTGATACCTAGCTTGGTGCACAAGGTATGGAAGATATTTGTGAAATCTGACATTGCTTGGTCCCTTTCTTGCCATAGTGTAGTCCATTTGGTATACAGGTCGTCATAACTTCTGACAGGGTAGTATTGTTCCTTAATATCATCCCTGAAGGATTCCCAAGTGGTCATGACTATAAATAATGAGGGTTCATCTGTTAATTTTTCTCACAGAAATTTGCCCACCAATATTTGACATGGGGAATGACTTTGAGGAGCACAAAAGTAATCTTTTCTTTATCTGAAAAGTTATGGACAAAAAAAACCCTTCTAGTAGATTCAACCATTTGTCTACAACATCTGTGTCTATATGACCTTCAAATATAGGAATATATAAGTTTATGTGTACCTTGAAGGGGGCGGTGCCTCCGCTCAAAGAAGATGCGTCGCCTGTTGGTAGCCACCGAAGGATTTGCGCGAAACTATCTATCATCTCATTCCTCTGTTGCGTGAGGGATTCCTCAATCAATAGTTTGAAAGGATCTCTTGTCCCATCATCTTTCTTTTCTCCTACCATGAGAGGTCGCTTGGGTGTCCGAGAGCTTTTGTCCTCAAGAGAAACAAGCTTGAGACCCAACTATTTGTACTCCGACCTTGTTGGGGACATGCGTTAAGATGACAAGGAGTAGACCGCTCTAATACCACTGATCTAGATTTTATGAGAAGAACTAAATGAATACAGATTATTAATAGGTGCTTAACACAAAATAACAGAGATACATTAAAAATTCTTTTCTATTCAATAATGAAATAAGCTAAAACTGTAAAATGCAGCGGAAACAAGCTTGCTGGAATGGTGGTGGCTTATCTCTGAGAAGAGATGTGACGGTTGTGCTCATTCGCAAGAAGAAGATTACAATGAGGCTATGAAGGAATTTTTACAATAAACAGGAATGCCAAAAACCCTAGACATCAAAAAATCTAACACTAGGAGATGAAGCGCCAAAAGTCATGTGGGCCCTGTTTGGGTAAGTTAGTACATTAACTTCCTGGGGTCATAACTTTTGCATACGATCTTCGTTTTAGGTGTATGATAGCCCGTTGGAAAGGTATCATTGAGGAGATTAATTTGGGGCCTTAATAATTCCATTTGGATATCATTGAGTTGGTTCTATCACGAGAAACCTTCATTTAGGACCTCAAAATGGCCCCAGAAGTTAAAACTGCTAAAAATAGTAAATTGTCAAAATTGCCAGAAAACTATTTTGAGCCAATTGGAAAAGGTGGGCGGCCACCGATATCCACCTGGATCAATATGGAAATATATGGATATGGAAAGTTTATGATCCACACAGGTACTAAAATCTTCCTACGTTTAAACAAAACTTGGGTTGCAACCTTTTTGCTAACACTAATGAACACCACATAATTATATTATTGGTGTAGTGTTTGGGTCTAAAAGGAAGGCATACAATTAGTTGAGAAGACAATAGGAAGTGTGTGGAGAATGTGTCAACATATTGGCCAGAATTCCAACTTATGGATGGTGAGATACATAACTGAGATAAAGAGCATTATGTATTCAATGCAAGGTGCACTGGATAAGTATGCATTGATAATTGCACTCATGCATAGTACGTGATAGAATTATGTACTAAATGAAATTGTTGAATGTGTTTTGTAAGTACATGCATATATATTATTGCATGGAAATAATTGTTACTGACAACTGAAATGTTGTTAACTCATGAAGTTGAGGACATTTCAGGAGTTGCTAGACATTGCAATAGGAAAGTTGCAAGTCAAGTAGTCACATGAATACTGACTACAGAAAATTTCTTGTTCAGAAAAAGAAGTAATGAAATGACATATATTAATTAAGAACAGACATATGCATAGAATGATGAGTCATTCTATTTTATTTTATTAAATTGTTTGGTAATTATGATTGAATTTGTAGGTGCGGACAATTCTAAGTTCACTGCATATGGTTTTTTACATATTGCAATTGAATTATGATGTACAGGAAATACTGACAATTTGTTGGCAGTATACAAGATGAAGCTTTGCAGGAAAATTGTATGCAGTTTGGTGCTTGTGGAAAACCACAAGGAAGGTTGCAATTTTAATATGGAAACAACCAAGAAGAATTATGAAATAGAATTTCATGTTTTGGGGAAAAGTTGAATTCCCTTTTTGAACTAAGTTTGAATTCCTAAATGAATTATTTTATGTTCTCTCATGATAACTGCATGTGTGTGATGCAGATGAGACAATATTGGCTAAAGTGAGAATGTTGGAAGAAGAACTATTGATAAAGACACTGAAGCCCTTTAATGGAGAACCTTGGTGAGAGGCTCTGGTAGTGGGTTGGCACTCTCCTTGTGTGTGAAATCCTTGGCAAGATGGATCGTTGATGGAATGTGTAGCAGTGAAAGGATACCTGAGCTTAGAAGGGTGAGTTCAAAAAGGAAGAGGCAACTCATAAATTCTTATGGCATGCTAGCTGCCATAAGGAGGGTGTGTCAAATGGTACAGTGAGCTAGATTCTTCTTGAAACAACTATATAGAGTAGAGCAAATGAATTCCAGCTGCACTGTGAAAACAAAAATCAGTGCTTGAAAGTAGAGCACCAGGTGGATAATAGGATTCCAATAGATAAATCTTGGATCTTTTTGAAGAATTTTTAAATTATATATGTATAAACAAGTTTCACTGAGGACAGTACAAAAATAAGGGGAGGGGATTGTAATATCCCCCGACAAATCCCCAGTTGTAATTATGAATTGTAAACATGTTTGTTTATTTATGTTCATTTACATGTTGTGTATTGGTACATGTGTTATAATTTATGAGTAATGCATGTATATGTTGTATGTGTAGGCTTACTATTATTTCCACATTAATCTATGTATTAGAAGAATATGTTGTATGCTTATGTTTATATATATGCACATGATAATTTTCATTTCTATGAGGTAACATGTCCTGACCTAGGTGGCCTGGATGTGTATGATGTTTCAAAAAGAATCTTTGTGTGGCATAGCCCATCAGGTTATGGCTGGGTATGCTACAAATTTGTATCAAATTGGTATCATAGCTAAGTGAAGTGTCTGAGCAATGATGTTGCCCAGCCTATTGGTGGCTGGGGATGTTACAATAATTGACGGATACAATAATGTAGTTATGGTCGGCAACATAAGTTGGTCTACATGTGGTGAAATATATCCCCCATTTGGTGAAGGGACCTAAAATGACTACAGGATGTAATGGATAAGGATGGGAGCACATATTTTTTGAAAATATCTGGCAAGGATGGCACTTTTGAACTGCATTCATACAATCTTTAAAGATTGAAGGCCAAAAGTACATGAGGCATAAAATGTTTTGGGCAATGGCTAACCTAGAGAGATGGCCACCACATGCTCCAGAGTGGTAGTCATTAACGATACGCTCAGCTTCATGGTGGAAAACAAATCAACACAAAACCATATCTACCCCACGATGATAAAGAACGTCTCCCACAACAAAGTAATTACGGGAGTGATGGTGAATACATCGACGAACATCTTTTGATAATGAAGGTTTAAAACATTGTGTTTGGATATATATTAACACATCTTTGTACCATGGGTGATATAATCCGATGAGAAACAAAGATTCATTTGGTAATGAATCTTGTACCATAGATTCATCATGGACTCGGGGAAGGTTGGTCATCAATTCAACAAATACCAAGTATTTTTTGGACTTGGGGGTAGAAAACTCGAGATAGAATTCTTGAAGGATAATAATCCACTTGGAGTATCTTCCTCCAAGAATATGACGTGATAGGATATAATGCATTGGGTTAGCGTCAAATATAATTGTGGTAGTTTGCAAGAGAAAAAAATGTTGAAAATGTTGGACATCAAAAACAACTGTCATTGCCAACTTCTCAACATAAGTGTAATGAAGTCTAGTGCCAAAAAGGCCCTTACTGAGATAGTAAATTAACATATTTGTTTTGTTCATCGTCAGTTTGGACGAGCACCATGCCAATGGTGGTTTAAGAAGTAGCGAGATATAATAGAAAGTATCGATTATAGTTTTGAGGTTTTAATAAAGGAGTGGATGTGAGCAGGCGTTTTAAACCATAAAAGGAGTGTTGAGCTTGCTCATCCCAAATAAATGGAACACATTTCTTAAGTAAATGCGTGAAACCTTTTGTAATTTCCACATAGTTGGCAATGGAGCATCATAAAAATCTTACTTTCCCATACAAAATTTGAAGTTGGGATATAGAGCGAGGTGGAAGAAATTTGGTAATTGCCTTGATTTTCAAGGGATCAAGTCAGATCCCAAACCTAGATATGATGAAACCTAGAAGGTGACCAGATTGCACAACAAAAATTCACTCGTGTGGGTTTAAACAAATGTTGTAATGTTGAAAATGTAGAAAAACTTGTCTTAGGTGTTCTGGATGATATTTGTGCCTCCCTTATTTTGCAAGAAGTTCATCCAGATATACATGTATGATATTTTTAATGCCATGGAAGGCATAGGACATGACTCGTTGAAATGTTTCACCAACATTTTTAAGGCCAAAAGGTAACTTTCGATATGATAAATTTCCCCAAGGGAGAATGGGAGTTGTTTTGTGCTGGTATTCTAGAATGATTTTGATTTGATTATAGCCAGATAAGTCATCCATAAATGAAAATACTTTGCATCTAGTGAAATCATCGATAATATGGTCGATTAAAGGGGTGGGGTAATTTTCCTTAGGACAGGCCTTGTTTAAATACCTATAATCAACACATACATGGATAGTTCCTTGTTTTTTAGTAAAAGGTACAATGTTCGAGACCTATTCAGTCAAGGGTACTGGGTATATAAATCCAACATTTAATAAATTTTCAACTTCTACCTTGATTGCCACAACTTTACTAGGGTGGACTAGTCAGAGTCATTGTCGATCGGGACAGGATCTGGGGTAAGTCTTAATTTCATGTGCAACAATTTGGCAGTATGTTCCAGTCATTTCTTCATAGGACCAGGAAAATATATCACAAAATTATTTGAATAGGGTAGTGTAACATTAAATTTCTTAAGTGAAACAAGTTGCACCTATCTATATGTGCTCCACGACCCTAGGTTTCACTGAAATATCAATTGGAACAGTGTCCGAGATGTTACCTAGGTTTCCTTAAGATAAAATGGACTGTGTAGTTGAAGTTAATTTGGATTGGTCTTTATCATCAACTGAAATGAGGGTTTGAATGTGTGCCTCTGCCTTTTCTTGACTAGGGAGGAAAGATGATCGATGATGTGTATATTCCCATGGTCTCTCTCGTAAAATAATTACTTCCATGATGGCCTCATCTGAAGGTAAAACATCATTTAGGAGGTCATGCAAAGTGTATGGAGAGTTAACCTAGTAAGGAAGAGAGAACCGATCTAGTTCCTCATCTAGTGGGAGACTAGGATTAGGGTAAAAAAATTCTCTCACTGACTATATCACTAAATATTATAATTTAGTTGCTGACAATTGCATAGTATCTCTATAAGAGTCTACTTCTGAAGGTTGAAGAAGCACCCAAGGATCGTAAGAGCTAATGGATGTGGTGAAAATAGAAGAGATCATGTTGACAGGAGCTATGTTGGTGGTGTCATGTGTAGGGAGGGGGAATATCCCCATAAGATATGGTTCTTTAAACATACCTATATCGATGATTTCGTACCGACCATAAGATTCACCTACATAGGACACATTGGTAGTCATATTAACATGCATTTCAGGGGTGCAATAATACAATTGGTCAATTGTAACTATCTTTCCTTGATGTGGAAATTGTACAATGTGAAAGAAAGTGGATGCGACAACCTTCATTGTGTAGATCCAAGTGTGTCCTACGAGAAAATTGTAATCGAATGTGGCATCGACCACTTCGACTTCGACGAAGAAATTCTTTCCCCCGAGCTAAATCGACAGGGAGGTGAGATTCCATGGGGTTTAAAATAATCTCCATCAAATTATTTAAGGATGGTTGAGGATGTAGTGAGATTTGGAGAACCAATGGCTTTCCAACATGACAAAGACATAATATGAGTGGTCTCTCCTTCATCGATCACCATATGAAAGATGTTATTTTTCAAACATTGGACTATAATTAGAAATGTCAGTTGGTGTGATAATTGTGACTTGCTCTGTTCTGTTTCAAAGGAAATAATGGTAGAATCTAAAGTGTTTATTCCCCATATGGATGATATCAAAGATTTTCATTGTGCAAGAAAACTCTACTATGCTTCGAGGGTGGGCATGGAACATGGGGCCTGGGCAAGATATTCCATTATGCTCTAGTGTTGGGCTCCCTGAGCGTTCAGATTATGGGTGGTCCATTGAAATACCCCTTTGGGAGGGCAGATGGCAAGTTCAAAAGATGTTTTATTTATTGTGAGAGGGCCATTGGGTGGTGAAGCTAGTGGAGGATACTTTGATGAAGGTTCCTCCTCTGTGGATTCATAGTTCTTAGCTCTAGTGTTTAATGCCACCATATATTTAACCATCAAAGAATTTTTTATTG